>JAQFXN010001724.1:0-14407 GCA_034693365.1 Liacarus xylariae
TTTGTGTTTAATATTTACAGCAGTTGTGTAGTCAATCAAAATATCTGTTTATCTAATATAGAAAACAGGTTTGAGAAGCAAATACTTCAATTTATTTTTATCTTTCATAAAAAACAGTACTGTTGCTATTACAGCGCCACGAGCGGGAATCATTAGTGACGACCACTAATCTTATATCAATATAGAAATACTGACCACAATATAGTAATCCACATTTGGACAGACGCTTAACATTTTCACATAAAATTTATGTTTAAATAGAAATAATTAAGAATTGAGTACAAGTCTGATATCGTTTTGTTCTCTTTTTAATTTATCCTAATTTTAAAATTCAAACAATATTTCGCAAACAATTTGAATATTTGTTGTGAAATGCACTGCAGATCCAGCCATATATCACTTTCTAAACTCCGAGACTAAACAGATAAGCATTGTTTGCCAAACAATTATGTGTGAAGAGAGAGTCAGTGAACTAATCCTAAGTGAAGTGAATTTCAGTGACTCGAATGAATACAGTGACCGATTAGAAGGATTATCATATATTGGGCGATAAGAGACACAACATTGCAATTAAAGTATTAATTATTGAATTAAGTAAAATAATTTCCACCAAATACTACAAAATTAGAATCAAGCAATAAGATTGTCCAAAAAAGTAGGATAAGAGTACACTTCTAATAAGAGTATGATGACCAAGGTCGAAGTAGTCATTGGTTATAGTTAGAAAATTCCAATATATTTATTTGTGGAACTTATCCACTAAAACGGAATCAAATGTATAGACATATACTGCAACCTATGTAAGTATGTATTAATTAAATATCTCGCTTAATCAAAGCGTAAAGTTTAAAAGCATCTCACTAATCAATGCCAATAAGAAATATTTTTGATATTAAAATATAGATTGCAGTATATATCTATACATTTGATTCCGTTTTGGTGGATAAGTTTCCCATTTATTATTGGATTAATGTTCAATGAAATATTGATTAAAAAACTTTAAATATTTAATTATATTTATGTCTAAAACAGTAAAACTGTGTCAAAATTGGAAAAAATATCTATCATTAGTATTTTAAATAATTTATATGAAAGGATGAGTGAAATAGGGAGATATTTGATCAAATTTCCAAGCAAACACAAAATGAAAAATGCAAAGGTTGAAAATTTGACTTAAAAAGTTAAAGGTTATTTTCAATTTTGGTGACAATGGGTATTTCAGCTATATATTTGCTTTATTAAAGTTACCAATAAAGTAATAATTTAACACAATTCTGATATACTAATGCAAAGACTAGATAATTAAGTATAAAACCAAATTCGAAAACTCCTCTGAAAATCAAAATTGATAATCGAAACCAGTTATTGTTTAATAAAGTGTAATTTGCTTTCGATACATTAATAAATCAATTATTGGCGAAATTTTCATTAATATTTAAATTAATTTCTGAATTCTTAACCGATTTTGTTTACTAATTCAATACATTTACATTGAAATATTTAAATATATTGATTAAAAATTGAAAATATTTAACATACTTTTAAAATATTGAATTATAACTTTTGTCAAAATTTTCCTCATTTTATGACTCGTAAAGAAGTACGGCCCTTTTCTAATATCTCTTTCCAATAAAAATATTGATTTATTTAATTTAGAATGCTTTTGATTGGTTTAAAGGAAAAGCTAGTGACTCGCGAATGCAACTTGCACTTGGCTGGTTATAATTTACAATTTCAAACAGATTCTCCTTCTACTGCAGATCTCATTGTTTTTTGATAAGAAAATATCATTGAATGATAATAGGGATGCGCAAGGGGGGGGTTGAGCCCTGAATACCTCCTGTGAATTGGCTAATGAAAAATAGTTAAGAGAAAAGGGGGTGTTTTAGTTCAATAAAAAAGAGAAATAATGGAGTTTTTATTTATAAACAATCAATATCTGAATGTCAATCAAGAGATAGCTTTTGATGCTTGATAAACTTCCAATATTAGTATAAAGTAAAAATCAAGAGTCAGCAATACGAACCAGATTTATCGCTTGTTTGTTTGAACAAACAGGCAACATTTTTCATCTAATAATTTGAATATTCTTTAAATAATTAAATCTGTGTATTCTTCAAGAATGGGAATAATTTCACAAAAATAAAAGTAAATTATATATTTCTAATTATAAGCTATTAATAATCTGCCTGTTCACTTATTTTATTTTGTACTGAATGAGTAATTCTGTTACAAAATAACTCATATCAATTATTAGTTGATTTCAATTACATCGAGTGGTTGTCAACGAAATTATTTATGAATTATCTTAAATTGATTACAAATTTCGAAAACTGATTTCATTTAACTTAAATCTATTTTAAATAAAGTACTTTTTGATTCTCTTAACATAACTTAAGAAAGTTCCCAAAATCCTCCGCACCTTAAACTATTATTAAAATTATTAAAATATTGACTCGAGATTTTACAAACAAACTTCAAAAGCGTATTATTTCTCTTACATTATTCGATGTCTTAACAGGTTCTTTGTCTTTTCCAAATCCAATCCTCTTTTTTATCGAAAACATTTCCAATATCAATTTTCAAAACATATTTATAAAATGAGTAGGATGAATTTTATAATAATATAAAAAATAATGCTAGTTTAACAGAATACTCTATATTTTGAATTAATAGTTTATTTTATTTTGATTTGAAATTCCTATTCTATGAATCATTTGAACAAAAATATTTGCTAAAAAAATAAATCAAATATGGTTTCATAAATCATCCAATATATCAAACTTTTCATATATCATGTGATTTATTAGTTTCCAATTTTTTCAATTCGTCATCTCATTAATCAATTTTTAGTATTCAGTGAAAGTTTGCGTTTAAATTCTTGACATAAAATAGTAATAAATCAATTTATATTTTTTCATATTTCTCCCTTTACTACAAATAATATCAATATATTGATAGATAAGAGTTATTCAAAATAACTACAGTAAACACATCTAAATTATATTTCAAGAAGAAGTAATTTTTTTAGGAAAATCTTTCTTTTTTTTGGTAAACATTTTAGCCAATAGTTTGTAAACTTAGGGATAGATGTGATAGTGTTGTCACTGAGTTTGTGTAATAAGTTTTTTAGATAAACCATTTCTATACACTAGTTATTATGACCCATATATACAGTTATAGTGAATGTGTGCACTATTGCTATCAATATAATCCATTATATTAAGTGAAGTGTGAGAGAGTGTAGAAGCACTGGAGAAGAGATAACTTAGTGTTTTATATTTACTTTGAATATCGCATTTCATTCCAACCAAAAAGATTTTCTTTTACTCAGCTCTCAATCAAAAAACTAAGACATCGCACATCAGTTCAATGCCCTCCTCATCCTCTCAATACTTAAGGATTATTAACTGCATATAACTCTTATTATAGTTTTTTATTAGTTTTTCTGTCAAATGGTTTACTGTGCGAGTGATACGAATGGATAAGGAAATGCGACTTTTGATTAAAAATTTCTGAAACAGTTTTTTTTCGTTTATAAATAATTTGTAAAAACAATTTTATTCTTTTGTAAAAAGAAAATTATGAAAACTATATTATCAATAATTTATAGCCATATGTCACGAATCTATTGGATAAGAAAATGAATGCCCAAAGTATTCTACTTATAATGACTATTAAATTCTGTTTAATAGACGAGTTTAATGTATCACAACATAGCCATAACGATGAAGAAGTCAGTGTAATCACAGATATTAAGTCAAAAAACTGTTCCTATGTTTATGAAGAGGTATTCTGTGATTGTGATTATAATAATGAAGAGTTTAAGTGCTATAATATTGAAGCCGCGGATGATTTGATATTTGCATTCAATCATTTGCTTAATAGAACCAAAAAATACTATTGGACTCTACTTGAAGTCAATTGCATTAATCCATTTGATTCTGTGACCAAAACATTTCACATAAGCGCTGAATTGTTCACAAACGGACCTAAATTTGAAAAAATCATTTTCATCGGTGACTGTAGTAAACCTAAACATTACGACAATCTGTTAGCCGTCGATAGAGATGTGCAGAAATTAATAATGACTAGAAATACACTACGAATGGCCACTTCTTGTAATCTCTTTCAGACAAAATTGGAAAGACTTCAAGAATTAACAATTAGTGATTCACTAATGGCTGGGGATATGATTTCTGCAACTTTTTCAACAAAGTGTTTAGGTTTGCATTAATTTATTGCTTAAATATAACGAATGAAATCATTTCTAAAGTCAAACAAATGATTGAGAATTTATAGTTTATTTGTGGAAAAGAATATTATTTCAGATTCTATTTTAAATCTATTCAACAATTTAGTCTTACAATATTTGCCTTTGATATATGAGCTATTTAAGAAATTATAAATATATTTATTTTAAGGAATATAAGAAATTCTGTTACGAAAATTAACTCCCGATAAATTTGACTATTGTAATTAATTTTTATATGCCATCAGAAATTTTCCACCAAATATTCACAAATTTCAATAAATGATTTACCATTTTTTAACAATAAATGAAATAAACATAATAATAATAAACATTGAAAGTGTTATAGAATTTATTTTCCTAATTTAATTCTTTATAGGAGTAGACAAATATGTTTCAGCACTTAATTTATGTTATCTTTATGTTTATAACAATTGATAAGCGAATAATTTATTTAAATTAAGGTCAATACGGGACTAGGAATGAAGCACTTCCTCTCATCAAATTGAAGATAACGTCATGCAATGTAACACTTATAGAAAGTGGAGCTTTTTTTAATTTCGCTGAATTACAATCAATTGATTTAAGTAACAATCAATTAACACATTTGTCGCGTCAAGTGTTTGCTTCGCATTTATATAAATTAAGATATTTTAAACTCAAAAACAATCGTTTGACTGCATTGAGCGCAGAATTTTTCGAGAAACTGCCACAACTCCGAGTGGTAGACCTGTCCGGCAATCTATTGACTACATTGCCATTCATACCATTAACTGGTAATCCACAGGTTATACTACTGGAGGGCAATCTATGGGACTGCAGATGCAAACTGTCCTGGATTATCAATGATAACAGTGACAAAAGTGATAATCAAAGGTTCTTTGACGAACCAAACTGTGCCACACCTGAGAACGTGAAAGACTTTCCTCTCATGGATGGACTCAGATTTGTTGACCAGAGATTCTGCTGAATTCACCAATAAATTGATTGTTCCTTATAAGTCATATCTAATATTTAAATCATTGAATGCATTCATTATTAAATATTTTCTTGTATTTTTAATTTTCTCATATAAATAATGGTTCTCTCTCATTATCAATAATAACAATTTTTCAATTAAAATTCATTATATTTCACTGTTAGCCAAAATATTAACGAATTATCTTAATTATTATTATTATTTTGAGTAAAGTTTTGTGGTTTTATTTTTAAAATGTAGACGCAATCAAACTGTAAAATATTTAAATTTTAACACTGATTTTAAGCTATACTCAACACATTTAAACCAGTGATGACCAAGCTAGGGTTAACTAGAAATCCATTTTAACGTACATGGTGGTAAAATGCATATTCAAAATACAGAATTTGACATATTTTAGCAGGAATTTGATAGAATTTGATGTGTTTTAACAGAATTTAAACAGAATATCTAACCTATATACTATAAAATAGTAAAATTAACTGAGAGTTTATAGAATTTACAGAATATTCTGTAATTAAAAATAATTTTTGCCCTTGACACTCTTTTTTCAAAAGATCGAAAGATTTGTGAGAGTAAATAGTAACTTATTTTTTATTAAAATATATGATGTAAATATTTTTACTATTTTCAAAGTCAGCAAGGTATTTTGACTTTTCCTTCTTCCTTGGCTATCTCTGATTTGAAATAGTGTTCAATCGAAGGTTTTTTAAAATACAGTAGTTAAAAATGTATTGCACCCTATTTAGTTAAATGTTGGCTACGATTCATGTAACAATTATATTTATATTAATAGCTTGTGTTGGATTCATTAAATTAGTGTTTTCTTTGTTTTTTAGTGATTGTATATAAGAGTCATAAAAATTTTAATGTTATTCAAACTTATATCCATTTTGTGATAAATTTTTTTTATAAGTATAAATTTAAATTTTATTTAAACTCTTATTTTTTGGAAATATTAAATTCATTTAAATTACTAGTGTTTCATACTTTAATACATTAATACTAATATAACACTGACAATGAAGAAAATTTGGTTATAAATCGATATCGTAATTCTGAATATGCCAAATTATTCAGCACCAACTAGTACATTGTTTCCTTAAATACTAACCATGATATACCCTGTGGCGTCCACGGAGTGGGACAATTTAAATGTGATGGTTGGGAAGAGAATCAAAAAGAAAAAACATGTTTTTAATATTTTTGGAATTACGAGAGTGTAGGGGGGTTTTGGTGCACTTGAAAATGTTTTCACGCAACAAAGTGATTTTTATAAATGGTTAATTTTAATTTAATTCATAATTTACAGTTTCTTATTTCAATGAAAAAATATGTGTGAAGTATATAAACCACTAATATAAGTGTCAAATAATTGTTAACAGTTTTTGAAAACTTATGAAATTTTTTGAGTGAATATTAAAAAACTGTAAAAATTATTTGAAACTAATATTAATGTTTATAAACTTCACACATATTTTTCATTGAAATAAGAATTTGTAAATTATAGTCAAGTATTATTATTTATATAAATCTTTTGTCCATTGAAAAAGGACACTTATGATTTTTGAATTTTCGACTTTGATCAATCTGGTTAGAAAGAGTTCACAAGATGACACATTATTTCACTTGAAACCATATTTTTATCTCTTATGGTTTTCGTGTAATTAAAATTTTTGAAAATTAGATTTACTTATAAAGGTCAAAATTTACATTTTCAAAAATTAATTTAACCCCCGCCCAAAATCAAAAAATTTTTAAAATTATTAGGTAGCTTGCATATTAAATAAGGTTATTTTTAAGTTGGGTTCGGGAATGTGTTCACGAGATTTTTTAATAAATTTATAAATTTACATATCGTATTCAGAAGTTCTATCACGTATAATTGCACCTAAGTCTAATACGATAATTCGAGATAAAATTGATTAACGAATTTAGGCAATTGAGACATCGGTCTTGACTAATTGGCACATGCTGACAATATTTTTAAACTAGAATATTAACTGGTTTTGAGATAAGATCAAAATCAGAAAAACCATTTAATATTCGAGTGAATTTTGACCTAATTTACTAGTTAATATAATTTTCAAAAATTAATTATATGAAAACCATAAGAGATAAAAATATATTTCCAAATGGAATAATGTGTCATCTTGTGACTTTGTCTAACCAGATTGATCAAAGTCGAAAATTCAAAAACATAAGTGTCCTTTTCAAGTGCACCAAAACCTCCGTAATTGCAAAAAATATTAAAAATATATATTTTATTTTTTATTCTCTTCCCAACCATCATAGTTAAATTGTCCAACTTGGTGGACGCCGCAGGGTATATCACGGTAAATGTTAGTGTTGGGTTGTCGAGGTTTGAATAATGTTTAGCTGAATTGTTCGTAATTTTAATTTAAATATACACTTTACTATAGATAGATGCACTGCAGAAATATGAAGTTTTAAGAGATTTATATTTTTGAATTCTGGCCACTTTGATACCACACATGATGAGTTATGACCAATTTTTCTGTTCGCTAAAATTCAAGAGTTTTGAAAAATCAAATCACCTCATTGGGATAAAACAAACAATATAATTTATATTATTGAAAACGCCTGATGGAAGAGCATGGATGAGAAGAGACAAGTGCTCAGAGTTTTGCACAATTTCTTCAACAGATGTTACGAACCAATTGGAAGAGAGCCACGGCTTATGAATAGCTGAATTACTGAAAGATTAATAGCTAATCCTTTATATAATAGAATTTTGAATCGAAATAAAAGTTTTGCAATTTTTATTGAATATTAATTTATATTCTATTAATAAATTACGTGATTGACTAATACATAATTTGGGCAATGAAACCATCATTAGTATCATGGTTTCATGGTATCATGGTACATACAGTCTTCCAGATTTTAAAAGTTCCAGTGAAATGCGTTATTCTCACTCATTAGCTTTGAGTTTTTATATTTGATTAATTTTTTACCGAAAGATTAACATTAATATCAAATTATATCCAAATAAAAACTTTGATACAATGACTTTCTACGTGTGACTCGACTTGAATTAATATTGATATTTTGTCTACTCTTTAATCAAATATAAATCTCAAAGTTAATGAGTGAGAATAAAGCATTTCTCTTAATAAATTAAAATCTGGAAAGCTATATGATTTATTTTATTTTATCCATTTTTATGAATAAATGATATATGGTACTTTTATATTTTATTTTCAACGGTAATAATAGTGGATAAGATTTTAAATACTAATCAATAAATTATAAATCATCTTCTATTAATTCATCTTGATCAATAATAACAACTGGATAAGTGCGAAAATGCATTTTGTTGAAAATTTTTGTATTTTTTTAGACGTTACCTGTTCAGATATGGACAAATTATTAGAAATTTTCATTTTATATCATGTTAGTAGATCAGCTATTAGATTCATTCAAAACTATCCATCTATACTCTAATTGTTTCTTAGCTTAGTCTAACGAATCTTATAGATTATGCAATTTCTTTCTGATTGTTTGAGGTCATCCACTTGTTATATAAGAATCAAATATTGACATTATTAGATCACAATCTACTGACACGAGTTGAATATGATCCAGGTGAATTAATTTACTTCATTATTTGGATATTTTTATATAACAACCTAAAGTATGAAAGCGCACACAATGTTTTTTTTGAGATCAGTTACAGCCTCTCAATAAATCATAAGAGCTATTAATGAAAGAAAACTTTTTGAAATAAAAGAGAAAAATAAAATAATCTTTAGATTCTTTAGTGGAATAAACGACACTTAAAGACATAGATTAAAAGAAGAAAAATTTAATCAATTCATTATGATAACAATTAACTAAGGCAACCTTTGAATTATAAATGGACTGTCTAAAACAAAAATTAAAGAATAAAGTGTATATGGAGCGTTTAATTGAAAAAGATAATATGATACAGGTTAAGTACATTTGCAAACTCAGGCTTTATTTGAGTAGATGTAAAAGTTATTCCAACATAAAAAAATTTATAGCATTGCTAACAATCTATTTTTAACTTGCTTATTATTCACCGCACACTCACATTAAATTGCACTCAACTATATGTTGCACTTCATCTGAACTTAAAGTAATGGATGCATATAATTAAAACTCCGCTAAACTATTACACCCTTGATCTGATTATTATCAATACTTACTATTGCCAACATTCAAATGGCGATAAAAATTACTTGTTTTCTCTTTAACTAATTTAAGAAGAAAGTTAAATAAATTGACGGAGCTAAATGTTACCCCCGCCCCATAAACCTAGAAAAAAATTATGATTGTAGAATTATGAAAATAAATTGCAACTTAATAATTTTTTCTTTTTTTGAATTTTTAAATCTCACATTAAAAATATTTTTGGAAAGCTTAGACAATCATATGAATCAAATAATGTTGAAATCATTCTGCGATAATGGAATGGAAAACTTTATTTATTCTAAGAATCGACTTAACAATACAATAATGTAATTCTTAATCTGAACTCAGTTTTATAAAAAAAATATAATTATCTTTTAAAATTAGTAAAAATAATAAATTAAAAATAAAGAAAATAACAAAAATTGGATTAAAAATTAAATATTTTATTTAAATAATTAAAAATTGTAAGTCTTTGAAGAAATTCTTATATAATATGAAATTCCAATTCGTTGTATGTTTTGATTCGTTTAAAGAGAATTGAATTAATATCAAAGTTATTTTTCGGTTTATTTAAAACTAATTTCTTATTATCGATCAGACGAGTACTCGATCGAGTGGTAGAATAGTTGGAAAAAACTTATAAATAGAGTTGAGGCCATGTTATTGAGGGCTTTAAATATATAGACAACGGAATGAAATTTAATTCTACTCTCAGTTTATAAACATTTAAATCTGTTCTGGCATTCAATTCACGTGTATTTGTTTGGTCTCTTTTAGTACAATTTTTGCAGCTCTTCTCTGGCGCAGCCGACAGAGTCTCTGTAGATGTGATTCATAGGTTTGACCCCAAACTATATCTGCACTAATGACAGAATTATTGCATAAAACATGTGCTGAACTGTAAGTTTTGGCTAACAATCACTGAATCGTTGGCGAAATGAAGCAGATTTCCTATTGTATTACTAATTTTTAAGTCTGAAAAATTTAAATCTGAATTCAATAAATTCATTCAACGAATACAATTCATGAAATAAAGTTCACGATAGCAATATAGGTGCCTGACAATTTATTTATTTTAATTACAAGTACAGTTTAAAGAACGAAATAACATGAACAAATTTTTATCGCCACCTGGAATCTGGCAATAGTTAGAATTAAATGCCCTTTAATTATATCAAATAGTAAAACAACTAAAATTATTCCTGAATTTCTTAGTTCTGTTAATAAACTTGACAATCATTTATTCCCAATGCTATTCACTATTCATAGCAATCTTAAAGTTGTTTTGTGTGACAGAAGTTGAGGCGTTAATCATAATTTTCTGTTCAGAATAAACAATAAAATACTAATTAAATAATGGTTTTGAAAATATTGTTCATTATATCTATTGTTTGCTTAAATAAATGTATTGAATGCAGAAATACAGTGGATATTAGACATTCATTAAACAAATACATTATTGAAAATAATTTACTCAACAAAACGATTAATAATTTATGTTTAAATAAAATAAGTCTGAAATTAATTGACTGTAATATGAAATTTAGACATGAATTCTATAAGTTGTTCAACAGATGTCGTGGTTTCTATGTTAATAATCCGGAGTTCTGTGGGAGTATAGCGTGTCTGGTCTGGTCCACGAATGCCTGTGCCATACGTACGGCACTGAACACACCTGAATGTGATTTACAAGACGTTCAAAAAGTTCTCTATCAATACGAGAATTTTGTGCAGACAATCAACACTCACTATTGTATCGCTTATCAGATTTTCAATTTTGAAAAATCACCTTTTGACAAATGTGTGGAAAACAGTATCGATTATAACAATCTTTATCAGCAAATATTGAATGCGTTCTTTGTTTTAACAATAATTTTTATTATCATTTTATTTATGTTTTTAAGCATTTGAATAAATGTTAATTTATGAATTATTCATTATGCATGATACTTAAATTATTTTTTTTTTGATAATAATCTCTGGTTAAAATAAAACAAAAATTAAAGAAAATTATATTTTTGTAAAGTTCTTGTTAGATCTGTAGAGTGGTTTGAAAAAAGATTTTTTTAGCAAACAACTCGAAAAGTCTCATAATATAATATGTTATGTTTATAATGAATTTTAATTCTAGAGACGACCGGATTATCGTTAGTGATTTCACTTTATTTTATATATTTAACTGACATGTGAACGACACCCAAATAGTCATATCCAAAGAAAAGGGAGTCATTCATTGGAAACAATTTATGACAAATATCTTATTTTTAAATATTTTAATATTAAAATTCATTTATCGGTCAAATAAAATAATCTTAAGCCCAAAATCATACTAAATAGAAACAAAAGGATCTCATTACTAGAATTTAAATTCTTCATGTTCATGATTGATGCAAAATATTTGAAAAATGGTAAAGAAAATTGAGTAATTTTAAAAATAAATTATTACAGTAGTAATGGTGACCAATGTAGGGGTGGTATAGCTAATATAATCTCCTGAATTGTTTACTTCACAACTCGATTTTTGGACCTTTTTTGAGCTAATCCATATGATCAAATGGCACATTATATATATTTTTGTTCAAGGCAGAAATTTATGGTACGCTAACCATTCTTCCGCGGTAATTGGCCAGCGCCCACTTGGTCACGAAATTAATGGCTAGACTTGTGTCATATATCGTTGAACTTGTTTTTGTATGAGGTTTACAAAAATATATATATTGTTCCATTTGATCGCATGGATTAGCTCAATAAAAAGATTAAAAATTTAGTTTTTACACTTTGCACCCCCCCTCCCCCTCAAGAATAACTCCTTCCACTTGGCATTAGCATCTATAATGATTATCTTGCTAATTAGTAGCTTATGCTCTTCATTTTTAACTAGAAAACTCGAAGCATTTGGTCCCGATTTGACTGAAGTTCATAGTAACTGTAATTATTTAAAAATAGGCTAAAAATTCATATTGTAATCCAGTCAAGTCTATAAGACAAATGGGAAATGCAAATCGTGCACTTCAT
The DNA here is from genome assembly GCA_034693365.1 of Liacarus xylariae. NCBI lineage: Eukaryota > Metazoa > Arthropoda > Arachnida > Sarcoptiformes > Liacaridae > Liacarus > Liacarus xylariae. The sequence continues at coordinate 12,426 of JAQFXN010001724.1, forward strand.
TGCTTACTTCCCAACTGGGAAATTCATTTCTAAATACTTGATTTATATATTTTAATTATAGATGGATTTTATTTTCTTTAGATCTCATATAAATTATAAGATTGAATAACGTAAATGAAATGCCAATAATTGCAGTACAGATAAGGTTTATATAAATTAAAACCAATGGATTGTCTTCAATGAACTGTCCGCACAGTGTGGGCAGTAGTGCAGCCATGAGACCACTGGTGCACACAAACAGACCACCAATAGTGTTGCTTATAGTGAATTCTGATTCTAGAAATGAATAGACTGTTGGAAATACGGTTGAAAAACCAGAACCAACAATCATAGCTCCGATCCATAAAACTGTTTGCGAGTATTGATTGGTTTCGTATAAAAATAATACAATATTTCCGGCAATAATAGTAATTATGTTAACAAAAATCAGTTTCGGAGACCAATATTTAATTGATATAATAAAACAAATGCCACGCACTAATGTAAATGCGCCCGTCATTATTGACTGTACAATTCTGCTCTCACTGCTCGTCAACTTTAGATGAGATTTCATCGAAAATGTTGGCATTAGTTGAAAATTAAGTATTTCCATTCCCACATATGGAGCTATAGTCAATAGACCAAGTATTATATAAATTATTTTGATATTTATTGGTAGTTTTAATATATCCTGTTCCATTTGTACAACAGGTGGTATGTATTTTTTACAAAAGTACAAAACTAATATGACCATGGTACAGGTAAATAATAACACACCAACAATCCCAAAAGGTATATCGATGCGAGATTGTGTAAATTGTTCTGTTGTATTATTTTGTAAATATTCTTGTACAAAATTTAATTCCTTAGTTAAAATTGAATTTTCGTCAACTGATCCTGTTGTGTTTAATTCCATAGCTAGAAACGGTCTTGTTATTAAGGAAGATATAAACACTCCAACAGCATTAAAAAATTGATAGCCCTGTAGATATTGATTAGATCTGCCAGACCATAGTTCTATAACCCATATAAGCTGTCCGGCGTCCACACCTCCGGCTGCAAATCCGGTGATTGCTGTGTCGGCAAACAATAAATATATTTGCCTACAGTGAGGCGCAAGTGATAATGTGATGGCCATAATTGTTAATAAACAAGCTAGTGCTAATTGACGATTTATATAATTAAATAGTATACCGTTAATAATTGCACCAAGGGTATAGCCTACAAAGATGCAAGCAAAAACAATTGTAATATTATCAGTTGTCGTATTCAGCTTGAGCCTTAAATCATCCAATGCAGGGCCAGTTATATACGTAGTCAAGCCGTAAACAAGTGATGAGAAAAATAATATGCATGTTGTTAGCCGTTTATATTTATAGACATGCTGAACATTTCCTATTATACCACCATCTTTGTTATTTGACTCAATTATTTCAGGCATACCTCAACCAAAGTTAATAAATATTATTATATAAAAATTCACAAATATAAAATGAGTTGAAATTGGGATAAATAACAGTTAAAATAATAGAAAAAATTCTATTCTTTACTTGTGTTTAGTGTGTTTACTTGTAAAGTAATGTAATGAATGAAATAACAAGACATTAGTATATAACTAAAAAGAGCATTCTTTAATGTTAATATTAAAAGTTTTATATTATTATTGTCAATTTTTAATATGAATAATAAAATTAAATAGTGCAAAATTATGATATGTAGGGGTGGTCAAGGTCAACCGAGTCAGCATAGGATATAGAGAGGTGTATTTCGAGACAATTTCTCAAACTGACAAGAGCGTATACCAAATATCCAAGTAAAGTAAACGTACAAGGAGTAGTAATGTAAAAATAAAATTTATTTTGCTTTCGGCTTCAAAATTCAGGAAGATCGATTTGTTCAAATCTTAAACCCAGCGGAGGATTATTTAGACTATACCATCATTGGCGACGTCGTCTTATTATATGATTTTGTGATAATATGTGTGAAATTTCTAATAATAAGAG
>JAQFXN010001725.1:0-14407 GCA_034693365.1 Liacarus xylariae
CTTGAAAACTACATTACTTAGAAATATAATTTTTGTATATTTATTCACCATATAGTGTGCTGTAATAATGATTAAAAGTTCATCAAATTCTGAAGACATTTTCGAAGTACCGTGATGGTCTTTATATACGTTAATTTTCATCTATTTATTAAATGGTTTTAATATTCAAATAATTTTTTTAATAATAATTTGATAATAATTGACTTATCGGTCAAAATAACTAAAAGTTAGTTAATAAATAATATCTATTTCTTCGACTTAATTGTATTTAAGGATAAAGATTTTATATGGTCATTTCTTATTTTATACATGCAACTTTAATTTTGATTATTAGATACCAGAATAAAGTAAATAAGTTTAAAAATGAATAATCATATGAATTTATCTGCGTATACGTCATATATTTTAAAATTAGCTTAAATTATAAAAGTTTTAAATCAGATTTTTTAATGCAAATGCTAATTTTGAAGCCGCACAAGTTTTTGCACTCATGAATATTTGATCTTTCTCAATTATATACTGTACTATTGAATATATTATATTATAAAATAAGTGTAACATAATATATAATACTATTATTAATAGAATATATAATAATATAAATCAATTGTTCTCATCATTTGAAATATAATAAGACAAATATAATTATATTTTAAGGTTTAATTAAGGATTTGCAGCTCAATATCAAAACTATACCTCAAATATATTAATAGGGAATTGAATTTCTAATTTTGAAAATAATCTGCCTCTCCATTCCTCTCCTTTCTTCTCCTCTACTCTACTTTTTTCACATCTAAATATCGCATTTGGTTTAACTTCACATTTATTTTTCAATATTATTTACTACAAGTGAAGAGTGGATTTAAATAATCTACGAGTGCTCTCTATACATAACACTGCATATAAAAGAGCTTTGTTCTGATCCTCTTTTCCAAGAGCAGCAGGAGATCATCATATGGTGGTAAATGAACAGATGAATAGCATGTTTTATGAATTCTCTATTTACTACAGAATATTTCATTCTCAGAGACCAGTATTCTATTTGCCGACTCAACTGACTCTCAAATTCTCAAATTTTTCAGCACTCAATTCAATAATAAATACAATGTTATAGAAAAGAAAGCGAAAAAAGAAATTTAATAAAACTCCAATTTGATTGACTTATATAAAAGATATAATACTTTGTGTTCATTGAATTTGAGCAGATATCAGAATCAGAGCACATATCAGACACAATTTTCGCGCAGACTTTTCCAATTCATTATAGATGAAATTCTTTGAATACTTTATTGAATACTGACTTTGAATATGTGTTCAATTTATTTGGATTTTAATTTTTGACAAAAAAAAATAATTCTATATTTCTTTCTCTTTTAACCATTTATAAATCAAACTTGTTAAAATTTCTATAAATAAATTAAAATGTTAGTTTATAATCTAAATTAAAATGAATATTAAAACAAATAATATATGACATAAAAATTATGCATGTGTAGATTTTAAACATTTTAAAACTATTATACTGAAACACGTAGTTATCTTATAAGACTTAAGAAATGTTTCTTCTTCTTACATTTTTTGGTTTATAATCTACACATATATTGCTTTCAATATCAAATCATCAACTGAATTTTCTGTGATGCAATTTTCTTTATACTAGTAATTTATATCTTTTAATATCAGGGAGCACTTTATTAATTTGGAGCAATTGTTGTTTTATAATTTTGTGTAGTTTGTAACTCAATTTTTCAGATGTCCCTTAATTTACTATTTGTCACCAAGTAGAATCGAGTAAGAAGCAAACTATTCAAACTTTTATAGTTCACAATAGTTGATGACTTTAAAATATTGAAATTCATATAATGAAATCCATTTGTAATTATAGAGAAAATAATCATAAAATTAATCCAAAACTAATTTTGAAATTATTTTCTGATATTAGAGTAAAATTTATCTTGAAGTAATTTGATTGCATCAAAGAATCTCATATTTTTTAGGGCAATAAATAATAAAAATATATTTATATATCGGAAGTAAGATATGTTTGAAGTGTTCATCAAATCAAATCAAATATTCGTTTCTCGTAATTCTCCATCCATTCCATACATATTCTCAATATATAAATCCATATATACCTAACGCATACACAAAGCAAACTCACATAACTTATAGCTTGAGATGATATTAGAAGTGAAGGAATGATATGTAGAGTAAAGGCAAAGAAATAGAGTATTGAACATCAAAAATAATATAGGGGAGAGAGAGAGAGAGAGAGAGAGAGAGAGAGAGAGAGAGAGAGGCCTTTAAGGCAAAACCGATTATTTACTTAACAATCGGAATAAATCAATGCGTGGATGCGTTTCGCAAAAGATTGAGAGCTCACTCTCACTCATCTCATATATAAAGTGAATATCCATAGAGTGATGGGTCGGTGTTCTCCGTCATCAGTGAAATGATTCCGACATTTTTTTATAAACGATATTATTATATATCGAACGCCTTTAAGCAAATATGATAACCAATAAGATGGAGAAGTTGTGGAAGAAATTGTGGAAATAGAGAGAAAGAGTAAGATATAAATAGTAAAACGTGAGCCTAAGTTAGTCTTCAATCTCTTACTAAACATTTTGATGCTCTCATCTCTGAGTTCACAATATTTTCTTATTGATAGATAAATGCATTGAAAGAGGAAAAAGAGAAAAGACTTGTTGTCTACTAAAGCAATAGTGAGTAAAGTATAGTATTTATCAGATCAGAGAACAGCTGATGCTCTTCTCCTACTTCATCATCACCAGTGCTGTAGATATTTGGCGGCAGACGTGAACCCAAACCAGATTGAGATCATTTACTCCAACAAAAATGAATATAATTTAAACGCCTTTTATATGCCATTCCTTAAACACTTCTATTTTTGGCAATAATTTAGTTTACTTTCACTTTCAGTTGATTTTCTATTCTACTTATTCTTCAAAATTCTATTTTTTCCCTCATTTTCTTCAACAATACCTTAGATTCTCAAATATTATGTGCTGAATCTCTAATGTATAGTATGTCCAGTGATATACAATTCTTTGATCAGACATTTCTATTAAATCTAGTTTTCCTCCTCTGTTCACACATAGCAACAGTACTATTCAATACTAGTGACCAAAACACTATATTATTGCAAATCTACAGAAATGTAAAGTATTTACAAAAAGTTTTCAACAGCAGAATCTCATTTTTTTTAATATCAATTCATAATATCTTAAGAATTCAAAAGTGTTTCAAATACTTCGCCATTGGATAGCACAGGGAAAATGTTGTATTAAAAAATAAATATAAAACCTATTTCTGTATATCAGAAAAAATATTGAAATAAGGATTTATTTCTTATTTTTGAATTTTTCGTTTCCGAATAGAAACTTGATATAAAAATTCAATTCGTTGAGTGTCTTTATGATATATCTTATATAGAAAAATACCTGTGCAACCATTTTTTGTGCACCGGTAGATCCTATCACTAACAAATATAACACGGCATATGAGTGGCCCTACACTTAAGAAGAAGAAAAACATTTTAAATAAAAATTATATTATATAAAAAAGAATATTTCAAAGTAATGACAACAAAAAGCAACTCTTCTTTAATATCAATAAGATATCTACGTGTTTCAGTATAATAGACACATACAGTCAAATATTTCAGCACATTAAGTTGATGAAGATAATATTAAAATTGTGGGCAGATGCGGGGGAGGGGTTAAGGGGTTTCCAAAGGGTCAAACTTTGGAAAAAATAAAATTTTAAGATCAATTTATTGCCACAATATATATATTTTTGTAAATCTTTTACAATGCCAAATCTAATGATATACACATTATTCTTCTGCGGTGATTGGCCGGCGCCGACCTGATCCCGACGGTAGTGTCAGAACTGTGTCATATATGGTTGAATTCATCATTGCATGACGTTTACATATATATATTGTGGCAAGTGATTGCATAGTTTAGGAATAAAATGACCTTAAAATTTCATTTTTCCAAAGTTTGACCCTCTGGGAAACCCCTTAACCCTGCATTTGCAATCATAATCTGCCCAAATCTTTAATATTATCTATATCGACTCGATATGCTGAACAAAATATGATGAAAATTTTCAGATTATGATTTTCAAATAGGGTAACTTCCAGAGTAAGATTAAGCAAAAGTTTCTTTTTTGTGTCATTACTTTGAAATATTCTTTTTTATTTGTTTATATTTGAGATGAAGACAAATATATAAGTTTTTCATTTTTTTATATATATTTTGTTGTTCGCCTGCGAGTGATAGGCAAAGGGATCAAAAGAGAGATGTGAAGCATTAAAAACTTTGTTTGGAATAAATATTTTTGTGGCCAATTTCAAAGAGTATTTCTTTTATTTTTATATATATTCTTAAGGAATCATCAGAAGGAATAAGAATTTTTTTTATATTTATGTCTTCTCTTTTCTCTTATTCCCAATTGTGTGAAAGGTTTAAGATATTTAAGTTGAGAAAAGTTAGAAATATCTTATATATAAGTTATATGTGAAAAGAGTGGCACAGGATTTAAATTTTTTTTATTGCGAGTCATATTTCACAATTTAAAATTTGTCCGACAGATAGGAAAAAAATTCGGGTTTTTTTCTCTTATATAACTATTATTTAAAAGATTTTGCACTGAATTTTAAGATTTTAACACAAAATAATAGAAGAATAATAAGTTTTTATTATACCTGAAGGTAAAGCAAAGCCTATTGTTTTTATGCTTATAATTGAGAAAATTTCAGAATCACTTTCTTTTCTCTCAAGAATATTATATATCTCATGAAATAAGAAGTTTATCTCTTATTTATTTTTGTGGCCAAAAGTATATAATAAATATATTTTTTTTCGGTTTTTATGCCTTTTAAAGTTTGAGCTCTTTTTATTATTATAGTTTGAAGTATGAAATCCATAAATAAAATTGTTGTCCAGTTTTTTGTGAGAGAATTTTTTTACGTTTATTTATATTTCTTATACGCACTTATCAATCATAAAATATTTTCTGTCACATAAAGCAATAAGTTTTGTGATCAAAAATTTTGTTTATTATTTAATATACTCTTCAATATTTCATATGCGTTACTAATATAATGATATATACACCAGAGTAGCTGAGGGGTACTACAAATAAGTAAACAAACCAGTGGCTAATTCAGGCACTATTAGAAAGCCTATAAGATTTTTTTTTTAATAGTGCCTGAATTAGCCACTGGTTTGTTCACTTATTTTTAGTACCCCTCAGCTACTCTCTGATATACACTTAAAGTGTATATAAATTATAGCTCAAAAGTCTAATCAACAGGAGCTTTGTTTCAATACAAAATTATATAATACTTATAAATATTTTTTGTTATAATTTTGGTTCGAAATTCCTGAAAATCACGAATAAATTCTAGTATTATATTTAAATAAAAATTTTTAAGTCGAATTTGAGATTTTTAGATGACCGTGCATAATTTAGGATTTAATAATTTATTAATTCAGCTTCAAAAACCTCTTTAATACTAGGTTTTCTTTGAATTCCTGAATATTCTGTCAATTGCTTGATATTGGGATTAATTTTTGAAAAATCTCCTATATCCAATTATCTATTGTAAAAAAACATTTGAGTTTTTATCATACTATAGCACTCGTGGACATCACTATTATTATTAAATGTATGTAATGTAAGGAATTTAATGTCTAACAAAATTAAAAATTCTTTTCAAATGCATTTTAACTCCGATTAAATCTTTAAATCCCAATTTGATTAAAACGTTCAGATTTTATATTAAAAGATTTCTTTTTGCTTCGAATTTACGCTATATTATATCATATGAAAGGATATTATTTCTGAATAAATTATAATATAAAGTGAAGAGAATTATGTAAAATATTTTTTTTGCATAAATTCTTATGACTATGAAAGCGAAGAAGAAATATAACACTCTTAGCTATCATTTTATCAGAATTTTAACAAAACAGTCGATAAAATTGAATGAATATATGAAAAAAAATTAATTTAATTTTTGTTCAATTTTTCCCTTAAAGGCATTAATGCATAGGTTTTTTAGTCATATAAAAAATGATTACAATTTGTTAGATTTTTTTCGCCAAACCTTTTTTTCAAATAATATATATTTCAGATTCAGAAAACTGACTCTATTTTCACTCTATTTCATTGTGTGAACCGAACCAACAATTTTTCCTCACTTTTCAAATTCAAAAGATTATTAGTTATTTCGATAAAGAAATATCTGAAAAAACCTTTTGAAACGGTTTGTAACGGAAAAGGCTATACACCTCTCGAAAGTAGTAGTGTTTGGGAATGAATTAGTGATAATGATATGGGAGAATGAGTGTGGAGTGTGTGGTGAGAGACAGTACAGGGCTATCGAACATTGGATGAATAGTCTAACTGTTCAACTGTTCCATTGTTATCGAAAACGATGGCTAAACTCTTATAGTTATAACACGAGTCTTACACTTCCGATACATTTGAATGACTCTCATATCGTATGATATTATATGAAAACTTTAGCTATAAATGAATGAACGATCAAATCGTATTTCAAAGAGGGTTTCGACCGAAGAGAGAGACAGAGAGAGAGAGACAGAGAGAGAGAGAGAGAGAGAGAGAGAGAGAGAGAGAGAGACCTAATACGCATACTTTGATTTAGAACTACTGTTCCATTTCGGTTGATATATGAAAACTCAGTAACACATTATATATCAGTTTGATCTCAATTTTTGTTCTGACATTTCAAAGATCGACTTAATTAATAGGATTTTTTGTACAATTAGTTGTGAGAACTTTATCAACAAATAGTTTTTTTGTTCTTTTTCTTTGAATTTTCTATAGACTTTGTTTTTGAACGTCTTTAACAGGAGTAGTCTGTGTTGTTTAACAAATTGGTTGGTATGAGACAGACAGCACTGAGTGCTGCCAAATGGCACAAATAGAGTCTACTATGGCTTCCATGTGTTTCAGATCACTTTTCTCTCTCCCTTTATCAGTCACTCTCATCACTGATCCCTGAATTTTATACACCTTTTGTGGCAAACAATTCGAGCATATCTTAACAATCCATTGAAAGCCCTGTCCGCCGCTCTCTATTCCTTCATTTCTCACTGAGTTTTTTCCTCATTTATCCATTCCCTCTAAACAGACGGTTCATAAGCTCTTCATTTGTGATTTGATCCGAATTCTACTGAAAAAGTATTTCCCAAATGAAAAAACAAAATATTTGAGTTATTGCTGTAAAACTAAAAATTGAGAATATTTATTACGAAAAGCAGAGAAAAAATACTCAAATCTATTTGAAATTATTTGAAACGAATCGATTGAAATGAGATTTATTGCAAAAATATTTCTTCTTTTCTATTGATTTAATCAAATAAATCGAAGGCTTGTTTTGCACTAAAACTTCAAATTATATTAGTTTCAGGAGTTTTATATTTCAATTAGAAATAATATGTTTTTTCTGTTAGTTTTCTGTTGAAATACTTGAGTTATATTTTGTGGGAAAAAATAAATTAAACTATCATTTTATATAAGAATAAGACATTCAAGAAATTTTTGGCTAAACTTTTATAATCGGTTTTTTGAGGATTTATAGCATTGTATTAAAGGAAAGTATATTTTTTAGATTAATAAATAAATTTTATTCTTAATCTTTGTAATCAAAGCTATAAAATACAGTTTTATTTATTTAATGTTTGCTTCTTTTGCACAGAAAGAAAGTTTTTAAACACAATTTTAAGTCTAGTTCTTTGTGAACAAAATAACCCCGAGTTTCAATTGAATTATATATTTATATCTCATGAAACACAAGTGATTTTAAATTGAAAGATAAGAAATATAATAAATTCTATGGTTTTTTTTTACTATTTCTGTTGAATTATAATTTGTTTTTATTTGCGTTTGAATTACAATATATTTAATGAAAGTTAGAGAAAGACATAGCTTTTGGAAAACATTTTAATTTATTCTTTAGATCTTATATTTTTAAAATTCAATGCACTTATACTTCTTTATTCTTAAATTTAAAAGAAAAAAGAAGATTCAGTGGATATGTCCTGAAAATCAGTTGGTGTCTGACTTATAGCCCAGAGTCACGAATAAAGTGAAGAAAAAACTTTTAAATGAGTGAAAACTTTTGATTTTATTCATTCTTTTTAGTATTTCAACCGATATTTGTTATCGATATCTGTGACCCAAAAAAAAAAATTTTTCTGAAAATAATTTTTTTATTTCTGCTCTTCTTTTGATTGGAGAATATATTTTTTTATATTTGCTATGAAGTTATATAAATTTTATTTTTATCCATTTTATATGATCTCTCTCTCTCTCTCTCTCTCTCTCTCTCTCTCTCTCTCTCTCTCTCTCTCTCTCTCTCTCCTCTCTTACACACATTATAAATGACAAAAGGCTTAGACAAAATTCAGCTCACGATTCAACAAAATATATTCGGTTTTAAAATTTAAGCCCAGAATAAAATTTTAATATATCAAAGACTCAATGATTTTATATATTTAATGGCGAATCGCAATGAATATATGCGAATGACTTCGGATTTTTTAATACCAATAAATATCGCTATAAAAGGGATTAAAATATAAATATTTGTGCGAATTCTTCTATTACTCATAATTATAATGAAGAAGATTTTATTATATCTATTGGAAAAACGTTTTCGCTCTCTTAGTTCAATAAACCCATTCCTAAAAACGATTGATAAAAATTTAAATAAAATTCAGTTTCAAAGTAATATCTATCAGAGATGTCAATACTTTGTATTTATTTAAAGGCAAACAACAGATTATTTGAAAATCATTGTCACGAATGAAAATATTCTCTTCATATGTTTATAAATACAATACATTTAAATAATTTGTATGCCTGAGCTGTATTTCACAATGATTTCTAGAATGTTTAGCAAGTTCATTTCTTTATTGGAGTATTCCATTTATTTTCTCCAATAGAATTTTAGAAAGTTTTTGACAATTATTGTAACTATGTTAAATGAGAAAAAAGAAATCAGATTTATACAGGAACTATTGAATTACAGTTCTTTAAATTTTTCTTAAAGTTAAAATTTTTCTCAAAAGTCTATTGTTTTTAAATCAATTGCAGAAACATTTCTGTTTATCCACTTTTTTAAAAATCATTGCATGATGAAATGAATTTTAAAACCTGGATGAATTTGATTATCAATATTAAGCTTTTAATAAAAAAATAGCTTCAATTTAAACAGAAATATCAAACAATTTTATTAGAATATTTAGAAAACGCACATGATATTTTTTGACAGAAAAAATTGTTTAGCATTAAATTTCTTACTCTATTTGTTTTATTAAATTTATTTTCTCTCCTTTTATTTTACTCCCATTGTGTGTATGAGCAGAGGGAAGAAGAAAAAGAGATTTCGTGAAAAAAAGGAAAATAAATTGCATGCCTTTAAACACTTTTATAAGTCGAATGAAGTGCAAGGAATAGTAGTTTTTTCTTATATGGTTTATAAGGTTTAAGTGAAGGCACTGAATGTTTGGCTTCACAACAACTCAATCAAATTGATAGGAATTTTTCTTGTGTTCAGTCATTCCTTCTTTTACTAAGATTTCGTATAAATTGTGTTATATTTAGTGAATAAAAGGATGAAAAAAAGAACTTTATATTGAATTTTCACAAAATTTAATATCTTGTTAACAGACTTGTAATGTCACTCTATATGTGTTATACACTCTGTTCTGTCTTCTATGGACTCTTTGCAAACAAAATAATAAATTGTTGGCTCAAAGAATTTTAAAATCATTGAATGAAATATGTGTTTCCCAAACAATACTTTCTTTGCAAAAATATATTAATTTTTTTTGTCTTTTTTCTCCCTATCCATCGATTTGTTGCAAAAAGATTTATAGATGAAGTGAAAATTTAATTTATGAAAATATTTCAATATATTCTACACCGAAACAAGACTATTAATAAAATTCCCAATCAACTTTATGGAAAATCCTAAAAGTAGGAAATACAAAAATTAGTTTCAGAGGCTTAAATTTCTTTAATCAATTTCTCGTCTTCCTAAAGCATGAGCATGTTTGAAATTAATTGAAATTCTTATTCTCCTCCGAAGTCGGAGTGAAGTGAAATTATAAGAATAAAAAATATTAATGATTTTCAAATTTAAAGTCAAACACATTATTGTTTTTCATTTGGTTTTAATAAAAAAATTTCTTTTGTTTCCTAAAAGTGTTATTTCTGTGAAATTCCTTAGAAATAATTCACTTTTTATTTCTTAATGATCTTTATCTCTGAGTATTTCCTTTATTTATAGTGAAAAGCAAACAGACAATTGAAATGATTTACAATAATAAGAAATATATTAGCAATAATTGTACTGTAATTTTCACTTTTATTTGCTAATAGTTTGCTCTTTTGGTGTGAGACTCAAAGAGATTGAAAATTAGTGAAAATATGCGAATCCTTGAGAAATGCAATTCAAATAAAAGAGTCTATAATTTAGTGATGAAAAGTGCTCTTAAAATGAATAAGAATTCCAAAGTAAATAAATTTAATAGATTTAAAAATATATTATTTTTATAGTGAATCACATTATTTAACTTTAATTTACTTTTCCTATGAAAAGAGTGACTGAAATGAGAGAATAGAAAAAAAAACTATTTCTCGTTGTTTGTCATTAAAATCACATTTACTTATATTTTCACTGTTGTCTCCGAAAAGTGTATATAACACATGACGACATAGTTTTATGCACAGGTTACAATATTTTGTATTATAATTGTACGATTTGTGTACAGCTCATTTTGTGACGTATTTTTGTGTTGAAAATATCGTCTGTTTTGGAAAATAATTGCTTTCAATCCTATATTACAAACAAGTTTCGTTCAATGATTTTAATTAACTAATATGTCTTTAATTAATTATATTAATTAATTAAATCATCAGAAAACAATATTTCATTTCTAATAATAGAAAAGAATAGAAATCTGTTAATAGAAATTATGTTCAATTGCTTTCATTTTCCCAATCTATGGATTTGATATTTTATATCACTACAGCTGTAGACATTATAATTTTCCCATTCAAACGAACGTGCATAAAAATATTGCATCAAAATAAACGACACCTATCGACGACAGCTCTGCCAATGATTGTAATAAATGCAATAAACCCGATATATGATATAATATCAATAGCCAGGACAAATTTTAATATTGCAAAGATTAATATGACCAAAACGCCATGAATCATGCTACCTGTGCCAAAATGTCTAAACATACGCTGATCTTTGAATTCTGAGCGATAAATATTATGCGATGCTGGTTCACCAGGTTTATTTTTCAATAAAATTAAATTACTTGTCATGATTTGAATTTTTGTTATTCAAATTAATAAAATAAAATCTATTTTAATTATTTTTATTTAATATATTAAAGTATTTTTTTACAATGTATTTCCCATTCATTTGTTTTCATTAATAACATAGGAATATAAATATAAACTGCCATTAAGTTAGAGATTAGCTGTTGCTAGCATTCAATGAAATACTAACAGATAAGAATAGAAACTGTGTTAATATGTATCTTTTAATATTATCAAGTTGTCAAGAATAGTTTAGTTAAAACATTATTCTTAAAGATCATATTATTGATGCTAGATACAACAATATATTTTAAAAAAATAGAAGAAGTACCATTGCTCTGGCTAAATTAAAAATACCATTACTGTACAGTTAATTATTTCAAAAGTGAGTGGTAGAATGTAAAGTTTTTTTTCTATTAAAACTTCAAAAAGAGAAGAAATTGTACTAATCAGTGATATTTAGTAATCGATGAGAAATATAAAATAAAATTTTTTTATATAATACTTGCTATGAATTAGACTTCAATAAAAGCGATACACTTTTAATAAACTTTTATTCATTTTAATTGAAATCATTTCTATCAAAGGATTATACTCTGTCTACTATCTCGTTGGACTGTGTTTATTGTCTGGCGCGCGCTTACCTTTTGGTTGTTGTAGTTGAACAAGTGGTCAAATTGAAGAACAAACATTCCACTTTCAATTCAATTTATAAAATTTAAGATTATTTTTGGATTTAAACAATGTTCGTGGTAAAATAATTGTTATTTAGAAAAATTATGCACTGGTTTTAAAAGTTTAAATAAAACTAAACTTGTTTTAAACAATTTAAATTTAAATTTTTCTTTTTGTTTTTTGTTTTTATAATTTAGGTCTTTATTTTTAATAATCTTGAAATAAACTAAAATATTTAAAAATTCTTAGGCTTTTAGCACGTTAACAAAATTTTAATATTTCAATCATTTATCAATATTTTTGATACTTTAAATTTTAAATAATTATTGTAAAATTGTCTTTTAATTTTTTGACGCTATAACTTAATTATGTATTAAATTAGATATGTTTTTGCATTTTTGGACCAACAAAGTGTGTTTATAATTAAGATAGACACTTTCCTATTTCATAGAATACAAAAATTTAAAAATTTATTTTTGACTCTAGACTTAATAAAGTGCATCACTGTGATACAGATCCAGGTATACTTTTAAAAAAAATTCCATTGGATTAATATAAATACAAATAATTATTTTACGTTTTAAAATAGAATCGAAATAATTTGGTCCTAGTAATTTTGCCTGATTGGCCATAACTTTTATCATTTCAAAATTAAATAATATTTTTCACACTAGTTTTACACAATTTTTTTCTAAATGACATTTACTTTACTAGGACCATTTTGTTAAATCCTAAACTAATCTTAAGGGACGGTCTGTATTATTATATAAAAATCAAATGTGGAATATAATAAACCAACTCTTAATCAGTTTTGAGATTAAACTACGAAAATAATTACTAAAAGGACTGATTACGGTTTGGTCGAATTTGTCTGAATAAATTTAAATTATCCTTGTTATGTTCAGCATCGAATTCTACATATTATGTAAAAAATGAAAATTTTTACATTAAAGGTTTTCGAGTTGTATCTTGTTAAAGTTTTGGTCTATAATGGAAAGAATAGGAGAAAATAATTATTTCAAAAATTCATTTGACCCCCGTCCCTTAACCCGAATTGAAAAATATTTTTATTGGAGGTAGAAAAGGTCATGAGAATGTTTTTAAACATAGTGTGATGTTGGCTTTCCAACATTTTTGTCCAATTAGAATTTATTAAGAATTTAAGTGATATATTGATACGACTGTGGCCACTGTGAAAATTAAAGACAACATATAGAATTTGGTATAGGCTTATAATACTATATATGCATAGAATAATGATTATTGATATAATTATTATTATTGTAATGTAGTTATGTGTGTAGTTATAGTTTTCCCTATATGAATACCTTATAATTATACATATATATAGTTATCCTTATAGTACTACATATAGACAATTAGCACTCTTTACTATATGATCTAATTAATTCAACTGTTTATTATACATTACTATTGACATATACTAAGTTGAATGAATTAAGCGTATAGTAAACAGTTTAATGAATTAGATCTTAGAGTAGAGAGTGCTAATTGTCTATATGTAGTGCTATAAGGATAACTATATATAAGTATAATTATAAGGTATTCTTATGAATTGAATTGAATTTATTGATATTTTAATACCCTGTATACTCAACAAGAGCTGATTTTCAGTGAAGGGGTCTTTAAGTACAATAAATTAATATTGTAAGAATGTAGAAAATTATATCCTTATACAATTAGTAAACTTTTTAAGTTCATTAATAAAAACATTAAAATCTTTTATATGTCTGAGACTTATATCTAAACTATTAAAAATTTTTATTCCTGTATGAAAAACTGTATTTAAGTAACATTGGAGCTTTCTCGATTCTTTGAGTACTCAAGTTCTCCGTTATTTACAGATCTGGTCTTATGATTATGCGATTTGTAGTTTAAAAAAATTTACATTTATTTGCTGACAAACAGTTTAGACATTTATAGATAAAAATTCAGCAAAAATAATCTTCTTTTAATATAAGGTTTCCAATTAAGTCTTCTAAACAAAGTTGAAGTGTCCAAATCTGAGGACATGATTACATGCGGGATAACTATAACTACAAACATAACTACATTACAATAATAATAATTATATCAATAATCATTATTCTATGCATATATAGTATTATAAACCTCTACCAAATTCTATATGTTGTATTTCATTTTCACTGTGGCCACAGTCGTATCAATATATCACTTAAATTCTTAATAAATTATAATTTGACACAAATTGTTGGAAAGCCAACATCACACTATGTTTGGGGTCAAATGAATTTTTGAAATAATTATTTTCTCCTATTCTTCCCATTATAGACCACAACTTTAA
>JAQFXN010001726.1:0-14406 GCA_034693365.1 Liacarus xylariae
AGAAAGTCATTGTATCAAATTTTTTATTTTGAATTATTTGATATTAATGTTAATGTTTCGGTTAAAGATAATATAAAAGCTCAAAGCTAATTAGTAAGAATCAAGCTTACCATCCGTCTCTTTTAAAATTATTCTCCACTGTACATTTCAAGCGAGACATAAGTCATATAAATTACAGAAAAATCTCACGTGGAGTCAAACTTTAAATAATTATATTGACCAGATCAATTTAGTATTTGCACAATTATTTATTTTTACAAATATCAGCAGAACATGAAGATTATTTCGGGCCCAAAAAAATCTAAGTTCACACTAATTGGTAGAATGGATTTTAGAATTAGATAATGAATCACTAATTTAGAAATTATTTACTCTTTCAACAAGTTCACGCAGAATATCTAATAAATAAAGAAATAATTATATTATTCTAGTAATATCATAGATTTCCACTCGATATTATTTAACATCAGCTCTTCTCTAATTTAGTTATCATCATAATTAAGAGGAATATTCTTTATGGTGTAAAGAAAATTAACTGCCCTTGACTTTTACAGGAAGTAATAACTTATTTAATATAACTCTAAGAATGCCATACCGAAATGTACCTCACTGTGATTTTGAGCCGATATCCACTTGGTCGTTTGCGAGATACTCGATATTTCAAATAAAATTGAGGACTTTTGTTATAAGCTAAGCAAAGACCACATAAAAAGTGCGCTCTTGTTATTAAAGTTTTGTGGATAAATAAAAATATTGGTTAAAAATTACAATTATTTTCTTTTTTACATTTTAATTATTAGTTATTTTTATTTCAATTTAGAATTCTTAATTAAACAAATATGAATATTAACTGAATATAAACTTAAACTAGTTTCTTTTATAAAATAAAAAATTTATTAACTAAAGTAAATTGATTTTAAGATTTTAGATAAAATATTTAAAAAATATTTTACATTTCTTTTTAATTAATATATGCTGAAAATGAATTGCAATATTTATGCAGAATTCTATTGAAGATTAATAAATGTGTTGATCTGAAACAAAATAAAGTGTAAGCTAGCAAAACAAGATAAAAGACATATTCAAGTTTAATAAGATTACTACGCGTCTCAGTATAACAGACAAATACAGTGAAACATTGAATCAGTGATTTTGTAAACTTTATGGATAAAATAATTTATTTGACTTATGATTTTGCAAAATTATTGACTCAATATTATATTGAGACACGTATTAAGCTTATTAAATTTAAAGATGCTTCCTTTAACTTACACTTTATCTTGTTTTACATAAACATCTATATATTATTAGTATAAGCTTTCCACAATTAGTCCTTGTATTCAATGCCGATTATACGGCCGCCCATATTCATAGGACTGTAATCATCATCTCTTTTGCTCAAAGCTATAAAATGAAAAATAATTTTAATCAAAATTATAACTTCTTTTCATTAAATACCTAAATCAATTATAACAATAATAAGTACAGCTATGTATATGATCTTGTACATATCTTCTAGAGAACTAAATGATAAGCTTCCAAATTAGACTATGTAATCTTAAACAGATAAATTTAAGATTGATATAGACAAAAATTGCTTACAAATATTTTTTAAAATGTGTTAATTACGTGATATTACTAAACTTCTGGGAAAGATATTTTCGACTTAAATAATTTGAAATGTACATTCTTTTTAATAAAGAAAGCGTATATAGTGTTGAAAACAAATTCGCCATTCTGCAAAAACCTCAATATAAAGCACAAAATTTCACATTGTTTGTTAATAATGTTTGTTTGTTAGTAGATGATCAGGGTTTGACATTGGGTTAAATGAGATTTACTGTAATTTTATCTAGTTAAATTATCTCTGGAAATATAATGTTGATGATAGAAATTTATATTTATTGTTTATTTATGAGCCACCACTTATTGAGCTGATCATTTCAATATTCTATTTGATGAACCTTGACAAGCATTATTGCTAGGAGAAAATTCAGGGTAAAGTTTGAAAATTTTATTTATTCAAATTATAATGCATATATTATATATATGAATTTCTATTTAAATTAATAAATAATTCATCTCATATTAATTAAAAAAATATATGATAGTCATTCAAATTTTGAACTCGGGTCGTTTTATAAATAGATTTAATCATTTATCTATATTCAATTTAATATATTCTAAACTCTAGTCTATCAAATAGAATATATGAGTTCCTGTGCATAAAATCAACTTATAGACTGTAAACCACAAGCTAGAGTTTAGATGTTAGCATAGTTTGTTTAAATAAGAGCACATTAATTGTTACTTATATTCTAATATTTTATTATTAATAATTGACATATATTTCAATTTATTAATTAAAATATTATTGTTTAAAATATGTGACAATTAAAGTATTTTTTTGCCAAATCAATGCCAACTCAAATCAAACTCCATTAAACTCTTGTCAGTGCAATATAGTCTTTAAGTTATTTAATATGTTGTTTTTATGAACAGATACAAATATGTAAATAGGGTCTAGCATGTTATATAGTTGCTATCGCAGTTTTATATTAATTAATTTGTTCTTTCTTATGTATTCTAAAGACTTGTAGCTATATAAATATCATATATTTAGTAACGATAGAAAATGTTCCATTATCATGGTTTGTAGAGATGAACACAGGCCAGGCGAAACTCAAAATAGCCTGAGACTGTCCCAGGCGAGGCTCTACAAGGAGCTTCTGGCCTCCTGGCTTAAGCCGAGGTTCACCGTATTTAACGAGGCCCAGGCTCATTCTTATAAATTATGGGCCTGTGCCTACGCTATGCCCAGGCTCAAGGCCTGTACTATGTGCTTGGTTTGATTTTAAATATATGTAATCATAAATAAAGTAAATCAAAGTGGGATTAAAGAAATTTTTTAAAATCGACTTCACCTAAAATAATAAAATCATGTATTTTATTTCGAAATTATCAAGTCAGAAGTGTTTATTGGTTATACCATGTTATTTGCAAATGTTTAATATTGGAGGCCAGGTCTTGGACCAGGGCCTTGGCTCAGATTATGACTCATAGAGTTAAGGCATAAGCCAAAGGCAAGGCACATGTAGTTTTTATTGGTCAAGGCTCAATTCCACAATATTTCGATCATGAGTCGCAGAACAACTGTTTTTGAGCCTGTGCACATTGCTAATAATAATTTGTAATTTTAAAAATATTATATATTTAATTAAAGTGACACAGATGGTAGATAAACCACAACATGTACAGTATATTTAAAATTTTTAATTTTATAATTTTTAAAGTCAATCTGTTTTATATTATTTTACACTTATAACTGCTAAACAGTTTTTTTAAATTGATAAGATTTTTGCTTTTAAAATATATAGTTATTAATTTATTTATTTCTTCCAGGATTAGTTTTAGAATAATTATTAATTAGTTAATGAAACAAAATAGAATTTATTAAAATTGTCTACTAGTTTCCGCAGAATATCGAATGTTTAAAGAAATAATTATATTATTCTAGCAGTATCATTGATACCCAATCTATCTTGTTTAACATCATAGGCTCTTCTCTAAGTTATTTATCATCAGCTAATTTATAGGGTAAAGAATATTAGATGCCCTTGGCTTCTATTGAAATAAATAACTTATTTAATATAACTCTAAGAAATGAGGAAAGGGAGTTCCACACCGAAACATACCTTTCAGTGATTGTTGCAGATATCCTCTAGGTTGCTTTCGAGATACTCCGTCACCACATATATATTTCAAGAAAGGCGCCGAATGGGCCGTTTTGAATAATATTTTGGGAAAATCTGTTTAATTTTTCAAGAAATAACAAAATTTTGTAAAAGATTTGCTAAATTCCGTAAAATTTTGTTATTTATTTCACAGAATTGGTCCAAATTCTAGTAAATTACGTCATTTTTAACTAAATTCTGTAAGAAATTGACGGTTGCGATATACCTTCCTTTGCACCACATTTCAAAAATTTATGAAGTCACTGACCGGAACACAGGCTGACTTCCCTAAACCCCCTCCCCCTTAATTACTTTCTTTCCTCATCCCTGAAGGCCAAAAACCGTATTAGGTAAGTATACAATTAGAATGATCCTTAGCAGTCATTCATATATACAAGAATTAGACGGACATTTTCCTAAAAATGTTTTCAATACAAAACAGGTGTTAGGAATTAAAATAATTTATTCACATTTTTGATTTTGCATTGAATTTAATCATAAGTTTTGTTTTATTTGAATAAAATTTGATATATTTATAAAAATATTTTGTAAAATCTATAGTAAAGAAAATTTTGATATATGTTCAATATGTTCAATCAATATATTTTATAAGTCACTGCTTGTTTATTTTATCAAATACTTGGGATCATTCTAATTGTTAAAAACTAACTAAATACCGTCTTTGCATATAACTCACCAATATAAGCGATTTGAATTTTTCATATTTTGAACTCAAAAACAGTTTAAAATTCATACATTACTAATTGTATTAGGGGAAGAGCTCTTTTTTAGCTTTTTATTAGCTCCCCTGCTATAGTGTTAGACTTTGTTAAAATATGCTGAATCTTCTTTTAAATCTTATCAAATATTTTCGTAGATAATAAAAGGTTTAAAAAGGTATAAATACTAGTTTTAAAATGTTTCCATTATTACAGATCACTAAAAACGCATATGCTAAAATTAGAAAATTTTACACTTCCCTTCACTTAAACTTTATTCGAATAAATCCACCTCCTGATTTTTAGCTCTCAATACCTGTATGGCATTTAATCTAAGTTTTGAATACTAAATAATAGAATTATATTAACATCATTTGAATATATTGAATCATTAAAATATGATAAATTCATGTTTTAATATTAAGAATATGTGAATTAAACTTAGCACTTAATTGAATTACTGTACAAGTAAAAATTCCGTCCCGGAATTGTCCCGGCTTTGTTCAAGATTATTTGTTCACCCTAACTGGACATCCTTGATAAATATGATATATATATATGCTAAGTCCTTATAGTATTATGCCTTTTTGGAAGAAAAATCTGTATCATCTCCGGTAAAAACTGTTATTAATTGTTAATAAAAATATTTGAGTTGATTTGATTTAAGAAAGTGTCTGCTATTCACAATTCATGGCTTCAGTGAAGAACATGTAATTTGTGATATCAAATGATAATTGTCTTGTGTTACAAAAAGCATGAAATACGCTGTTCCGTTAGGAATAGGGAACATATTCTAAACCTAAAAACAGTCATGAGTTAAACGATATTACGGGTGAAGTCGGCTTAATTACAGCTTCGAATCTGTACCGCCTGTTACAATTGTTATAGTTTATATAAAACAATAGTCATTTTTAATAGTTTGATAACATTATTCGTAAACACCATATTAACAAGTTGAATTGATCATTTTTTGCAAAAAAAACGTTATAGATGCTTCTTAGAGATTGGATAAAATCAATGCTCGGGTTGGTTTCATCATTACAACAGATAAAACAATTCCATTATTACTTGTGAAAACAAATCAACAATTTCATTTATAGTAAATCATAGTCAATATGATCAGTATAATTTATTTAACACACTCACTAACTAAAGGGATCTAAATTATTTTTTTTAAATTCTGTAATATAGTATTTTACAGCCAACTAAACAAAATGGTCTTGACTTCACTTTAAAATAAAATTTCTCATTTCATCCAAACATATAAATTTTATAACAGTTTTTGAATATATATATATAAATGAAATTACAAAAAAGAAATTATATCAAAACCATATCTGAATTGAATTTAGGTTAGAAAAAAACTCATGAACATTTTTCTGTAATTTCCATATTTCTAGTAATTTTTTGTTTTGGTAAATAAAATAATAAAATAAAATTTACATTGGCTTTTAAATTTTATATAGATATTATTTTAGAGCAAAAACCAATTGTAATTGTTTAGAAATAAAATTTTATTGAATTTAATTGTAGAGCCAATAGGTGTTTCGGAAATATGATTAATGACCTCCACCAGCGTTTCCACCCGCACCTGCATTACCGCCAGCACTTCCACCAACACTACCGCCAATGCTCATTCCAGCTTTTGCCTGTCCGCCAGCACCAGCTTGGCCGCCAGCCCCTGCACCACTGTAACCCTGACCACCTCTCGGAGAAGTATAAACTGTATTAATTTAAAATTAATAAAAAACAATATATATTTATATTATATTAATACTACTTTTATTAAATACCTGAGGCAATGCTAACAATGAGAACTAAAGCAATGAATATTGATTTGTACATATTTTTTACCAATATAACAGATAGAGTTTCAATTTAATAAAATATTAATATCCGTATAATTTTTTTTCAATCAATGAGTTGATTAATAAAATTTATAGTCACTTATATATGCTAGTTACTGTGATAAAATATAATAGGTAGTTTAATTATATTGACATAGCTGCTGTCTTAAATAATCACACGTGTATTCTGAAACAAATAAAATTTAATGAACTATTTTCTAATATTTTAGGGATACGCAAGATCACAAATGTTAGAAAGTTGCTTGGTTGTTTTTTATGTTAGTGCATTGCTAGTTAAGAAATGAGAATTTCATGATCACTTTTTGGTGATTTGATCTGGAATTAATTTTTTTTCAATAAATATGTCTAATTCTAGAAGTATTACATAGTTTAATTGAATTTAAATTATAGATTTAATATTTAGTAGGAATTTAAGAGATTTCTACATTATTTCACCTTTGTGAAGATTGTAAAATTGTCTTGTTAATGAAGTGGGGAAAATGAATATAAAATATTAACATGATTCAATTATACTATTTTAATTTTTAATTTTAAGTCTTTTTAGTCTAATAGAAATCAGTGCTTAAATACCTTGCTTATCTCTTAACAAATAATAGATATTATACTCTATTCAAAAAAATATGCAATTACTTCCAAAGTATGTTACAATAGTTTAGAATAACAAATATATTATATTATTTTGAAGTTATTAAATAACAATAATCTGAGAAAAATAATTATAGTTAGGTTAAATCATCTACATTGGATCAATTTGATTTAATTGTTCTATTAAATAAAACATTAATAAAATAATAGATTAATGTTATTTGTTCACAATAAAATAAATAGATATAACAATAGCAATAGAAATAGCAAACTTTCTTTATACACCTATGTCAGTTTAACATTTCAATAATGTCATTGTTCCATAGAGAGGTGTTAAATAGAGCTGTCCACTATTGTAGGCAATGCTATTTCTATTATGTATTCGGATCGGATATCTTATGTGAATAAACTGAGTGAATTAAATATCAAATGACAGAGAAAAACCTGAGTACCCATAGAAAAACTGCGGAATCACGTATTTGAAGTGAACATAAAACCCATATTGTATCCACCGGGTCTCGAACCAGTGACCTACCAGTAATGCGTACACATTTTGACTATGCCGTTAGTCATTTGTGCCACGGAGCCCCATTACAATGCGATTCTGGGTTGGAGCCGAATCTATATTCTCCTTTCACTTGGAAAGAGGAGATAAAAATATTTAAGGAAACTTAAATTTTTATAAAATAGATGATATAAAATGGAAAGTATCTTATAAAGTAAGCAATATGACATTTTGATCAAGTTGCTAGAACAAAATTTTATTAAATAACTCTATATTGAGATATGATTGACAAATAAATTTATTCAAATAGGTAAAATATTTGTATTGATCAAGCATAAAATTCTATTTTAATATTATATTTATATCTCAATCTGTTGACACATTATAATTATCCAAATAATCCTGATTTTTTAAGTCCCTGTCCAGCTAATTTATCCAGGTTAGTTAATCGAGATTTCCAGCCTCCTTCATCGCTACTTTTCTTAGTTTCACCATCATCTTCACCACCTCCATCACCTCCACCACCTCCACCACTCTCATCATCATCATCGCACCTAAAGCCTTATTTTAAAAATAAACATGCACTAGACTATCAAATATAGTATTAATATTATTAATATTTTCACGAAATTACCTGAAATAATATTAATAATCATAAATAATATTATGAATAGATTCCTGTTCATTTGCTTATAATATTGTTTGCAACAAATAGTTTTTTAAAAAACTAAAATATCATCTTATTTTTAACAACAAAAATGTCTAATATATTTGAATTATAAGTGTTGAGCAATTTCAGTACATGTAAATGTGAAAAGAGGGATATTTACATTTTGTTTTAAATTGCTGTGTAGTATTGTGAGGCGTCTAGGAGAAATTTTACATGATTTAATCAATTGCGCATGTGTTAAAGATGAAGGTAGAATTTTCATTCATGTACAAAATTATTAGGAATATAATTAATTTTTTGAAAATAAATTATATAATTTTTTAAAAATTCATATTCACTGCCCATCTCTGAATTTATAGCAATATGGCAACAATTTTATTAATTCATTTATAGCTGAACTTTTAATTTTATGATTAAAGCAAACACAATAATTATACAAAATATTTTTTAACCAATGTTTTTGTTTAAATAATCAGTTACTAATAAAGTAAAAGATCATTATTACTAATATATTAAAGGGTGCATAATTGAATTTATAAAGCAATAGGTGACAATAGTCTTACTATTATCTCTATTACCAGGGATTAGTAAAGGAAGGAATCTCAGGAGATGGGTATTTTATTTTGGAGAAGCAGGCAAAGGGTATACTGGCCTGTGACGTCACAAATCTTACCAAAATTTCGCCAAGTGGTGGTCCAGGGATTGTTTTTTACAATCGTAAATTTTTGCACAATTTTATTTAATATGACGTAATTAAACAGAATCTTGACTAATTCATCACGAATCCAACAGAAATTGGCAGAATTTAAGTAGATTATAGTCAATTCTGTAAGAATTTTATAGAATATTTTTCAAAAACGGTGCTTTTGGCGTTATTCTCTCAAAATTGCTTTTGAGAGAGAGCATCCTACGACCGCCTGATGGGTTTCCTGCCAAAATAATAGAGGATATTCCGAGCTGAAATCCTCATCCCTGCCTATTACATTATTCTAACAAACCCAATTGCCAGGGTGCAGGTGGAAATTTGCTATCTTTTCTATTTTAAACCTTTAGTTTATGAAGAGTTATATTGTAATAAATAAATAAAAATCAGTCTCTCACGTACAAAAAATTGTAAAATACTTGCAGGGATGCGCAAAGCGAAGCCACAGCTAAAAATACCTTTTGGCATTTTGGTCCGAGAATACTACAAGATTGATATGGAGTGCCAATTATTGATTTCAGTGGAATTTCAAACAGAGAATTCTTTTTTACTCTGTAAAAGCTTATTTCTGAAAAACTTGGTTATGTAAACAAATTAAACTTACTCCGATCATTCAATTTATTACATGAAGGAGTTAAAATAAAGAAATTATATTAAAAACCTCACTAGATCCCCCTAGGGCAATATTTACAAAATCACCCATTTTACATCACCCATAGATCCTCTTAGGATCATGTAGAAAAAAATTTACCCTCCAGTCATTTTAAAGTTTGCATTGTCCTGTTAAATTCTATAAATTTTATTACTAAATAAATTTTCTTATCTATTTAACTTATCGTTTTGAAATTAGAAGTTTGATAATCCTTTAATTAAACAAAATAGTGTTTAACTATTTTGAGCTCAAAACTAATTTCAAACCACAAGTTTCGTAAATGCGCCAAAACTTTGGGTACATTTACTTTGTTTCATTCGTTATTGTATTCATTTTATTAGTTTGTGTTTTTGAAATAAGACTAAATCCAAAATAATTTAAATGTGATCGTAATTCATATAATAAAATATTATTTTGTTAAAAACTAAAATTATGGATGCGCAAAGGATCAAAATTCAAGGGGTATAGAGTTATATTTTGAGAAATTTTGTTTAAAAATCAAGGGGGGGGGTATATATATCAATATTCACAATATAAAAAATATACGGGCTGTATTTATTCATTTGTCGGATACACGAGGGGGTATTTTGGATATACCCCTATTGCTCATCCCTAACTAAAATGAAAACAAAATGTAAATATAATTATTTTACCCTTGCTTTTCATCAATAAATCGGGGTTTTATAAAAATGCTTGAAATCTGGACTTAAGACAGTTTAATTAATCAGATTACTATCAATTTGATAGTATCAAACTACTCGTTTAAAAACGCAAAATCGATATTTTACCTTGCAATATATAGTGCAGTATCATTTTAAACTGAACGGTGCAAAAGTTTATTTTACTCATTTTGTTTGAGTTTTATGTTTGACTAATCTGTGACCGATAGCCAAAATATTAATTTGAATGAACGTATAGTCATTAATTCAAAGTCATTGTATCAAATTTTTTTTTTGAATTACTTGAAGATTAATCTAATATAAAAACTCAAATCTAATGAGTAAGAATAAACTTCTGCTATATTCAGTTTAAAATGATCCTCCACGCCTAATCTAATAGTTAGAAATGAGTTGTTAGTCATTGATAGAAACTCTTTAAAAAAAATTATGCAAGCACCAATCAAATGACGTACGCTAAACCCCTTACAATCTTCTTATGGATCACTTCGGCGTAGAACACAGAAGTATATTTTAAACCTAAATTCTAAGAATACGACATAATTAAAGGTGAAGACAGAAACCAAGAAATCACTTTGGGTAGATTTTATTTCCCAATTATACGTTTGCTTTGGCTATAAATTATACACCCTCACCATATCTGGAATTTAGTCTAGAAATCTTCAATAAACTACTAACAATGCATTTTAGTAGAATTATTTTTTAATTTCTGGATACCTTTTTATTACATGATAAAACAATTGATGAAATATCATTTAAATATAGTTCATTGATAATTAAATATTAATATTTTTTTTAAAAAACATTAAATTCTATTTTAGCATGGTATTTATATCTTGAACTGTCAACAGTTTATAATTATCCAAATAACCCAGTTTTTTTAAGTCCTCGTCCTGCTAATGTATCCAGTTTAGAAAATCTAGATTTCAATGCACCAGCGCGTTTTCTAATAACACCACGTCTACCACTACTTTTACCACCACCACTTTCATCATCATCATCATCATCGTCACACATAACGCCTGATTTAAAAACTAGCTTGTCATAAATTATCAATATAGTATTCACATTGTTTAGATTTCTAAAAATTACCTGATATAATATAAATGATTAAAAATAAAATTATGATTAAATTCTTGTTCATTTGTTTAATTTTATTTATAACCAAAAAATAATTTTAAAAAACAAAAATGTCTAATATATTACATAATTAATAAGTATTGAGCAAATTCAGTGATGGTAATTGAAGAAATATAAAGGCACATGTGCATTTTAATTAAATTTGCACTGTAGTACTAAGATTGTTTAGGTGAAATTTTATTTTATTTAATAAGTTGTGCATGCTTTAAAAATAAAAACAGAATATTTTGCCCATGTAAATAATCATGGGTGTAATATATTTCATTTATTTTGATCGTTTGATTGATTGCGACCTTAAATTCTGCAAATCACTGTATATATACTGACAATATGGCTATAGTTATTTATTAAATAACTCATAGCTGAATTTTTAGTTAGTAAAAAATATAATGACAATATTTTTTTACAAACATTTTTAAATCACAGATAATACTTACTAAAATTGACTTGTTTAATCCATCACAATTGCAGAAGTTTGTAAAATGAAGCCTGGAAATTTGTAATTGTTCCATTTTTCAATCCTCCTTTTATAATTTTGCCTATTTATTTCTATAGCTGAATATTGAGTTATTCTGATGGTGTAATTCGTTTATATAATATAAGTATAATATATTGAAAGTAAAAAACATCAAGTTAAACTATTAATATGAAAATTCAAATGATATCAAACTTTGAAAATCTCAGATAAACATGATAATTTTTTGTGATAGGTTAGACTGTGGGGAATGCAAATAGAAATAATTATTTTAGACTGAGAAAATGAGCTTTATTGAAATTCAGAAATAATAAATAGTACTTTTTAGATAAGAACAAAACTAGAAAATCAAAAGAAAATGCACAGAATTTAAAAATATCATGGGTATTTTTGGCATTTCTCCTATTATTGAGTAATTAATGCACACTTTGCTCAAAGATTATAGTTAACTTTTCATAGACGTAATGTTAACCACAAATTTTACCAGAGCTTCCCTGCAAGATATTCCGGGCTGGATGCCCCTCTGGACATTCCTGTTTAATTATATCACAAAGACAACTTTAAAAAGCCAATTCGTGTCTAAAATTTCATATTTTATTTGAGAATTAAAATTTTATAAAAATATTTATTGACGAATTTGTAGAAGTATCACGTTGATTTAACAAAATTATTATCAATAACCTCCACCTCCATTACCACCAGCACCAGCATTACCACCGGCACCGCCAGCGCCGCCAACATTTATACCAGCCCCAGCACCTGCCCCGGCGCCAGCACCAGCACCTGCTCCACTACTTCCCTGACCGTGTATTCTATGACCACATACTTTAAAATGAAAAAATAATTTATATTAATATAAAACTTTTTATTCATATTAAGTATCGTTGAATACCTGAAGCGATGCTAACAATCAGTACTAAAGCAATGAATAAATTTTTATACATTATCTTCAAATACAACAAAATATAGAAAACAATATTTTAATGTTAAATAAATCAGTATTTAATACCAAAATCACTTTGTAGATATTAAATAAACTAGCTTGGATTTATACCTAATTTATATAGAATATATAGAATCATAAAGTTATCAGTTGTATTGACACATCTGTTCTGTTAGATCAGTGTAATTCTGGAAAATAATAAGAAATATTCAAGTTAATAGGAATTTGAAATAATTACGCTAATTTATTTTTAGAATTTTGTAGCTTTAATTTAATTTTTAACTAATAAATTCTCAATAATTATAAGAGAATTCCTTGGAAATAATATTATCTATTTAACTGTGCAATCTATTATTTTTAATTACCATACTAATTTATTAATTATTTGTCTATCTAAATTACTACTATAATTAAATTTCTAGTTGATGAATATAATTGAATGAAAGTTGTAATTCGAGATGAATTTCGATACAGCTTCACCTTAACCTTCATGCATATCATGGTAATTTCAATTCCAGCGTAAATATTAGCAAGATTTACTAGCACTTATTTAATCAATTCCGGTTTATTATGTCAATTGCTCTACGTTTCATAAATATTTATGAGCATACAACAATGATGAGTGTGCCAGACAGTGATGCGCTGACCTGTATATTTTTAATACTCTGTATTAATCTGATATGAATTAAAGAAAATTCGTTTTTCATTATTTATTAAATTTAGCTTACTAAAGAAATATTACCATCGTATGTCTATATTTAAACTGGATCAGGTCTGATTGTAACACTCTTATATCATTTATATTAACTAAAAAAAATTAAGAAAATATAATACAGCTCGATTATTGTAGAATCTCGAATATTACAATATATTTTTTGTATTATTTTTTTTATTTATCTAACCTTGTTAATCATATTGTAATACAAAAATTATTAAACTTCTTTTAAAATTCATATTTAGTCAATATACAATTAAGTTGAAATTAATTTTTAATCTGCATTAGGAGTGCAATCTATCTTAATTCATCAACGTTTTTCTTATTGAAATAATGTATTTATTTTTGAAGATCTTCTCATCATTACTATTCATTACTATTGACAATAAAATGTTTAACAAAAGTAAAAAATACTGTATATTAATGAGAAAATCGTTGGTGATTTCAGACAGGTTTCAGTACTCTTGCATTCAAAAAAAATACCTTGAATGCATATGCTAGATAGGAAGAATCTTCCGTCATAACATCATTTTCTTAACAAGCATAAATTTAAGAAAAAAATAAGTAAATTCATTAGTTAACTACTAAAACTGAATTTCTTTCTTCAACTAGGTTAATTATTTATTCAAATTTTAAAGCCATAATAAATTAGCAATAACATTACATAACAATGAGGACAAATATAATAAATTTATAAAATATATTGTATTATCTCTTTTATAGTCAATAACAGGTTCAGAGATGATTATGAAAATTAGTAGAAAGGATTTTATAAATTTATTCAAAGATCTAATTGACCTGTCCGAATACTAGTTTAATTGCTTCCTTATTTTGTTTTTTGTTTTTAATAAACTTTTATATAATATTTCTCCTTAGAACATTACTACTTTTACTTTTGCAACAAACTGTAAGTTATAAACTTTTAAATTAGTATAACAAAAATGTTTGTTCAACATGTTAATTATATATTTATAATTAATCTCATCTATTTTATAAATGTATAAAATTACTTTTCTCAAT
>JAQFXN010001727.1:0-14403 GCA_034693365.1 Liacarus xylariae
TGCCAACTTTGCCGACTGTGAATGATGTGAATCATAATTCAAATAACGATTAACAGAATTTGGTTTTCTATAAATTTCAAATTCTATTTTATCACAATTTCTTTTAAGCTTTAGGTCTAAGAATGGTAAACACTTGTTTGACTCAATTTCATAAGTAAATTGTATATTATTTGGTCGAATGTTATTCAAATAACTCAAAAATAAATCAAATTCTTTAAGACTTTTTTCCCAAATGATCAGACTGTCATCGACATACAGATACCAAGACTTAGGAGTAAACTTATATGAATTCTTGACATAAATTATGAAACAACTCATATATAGATTGGCCATAATTGGTGATACTTTTGATCCCATAAATAATCCGTTATTCTGT
Organism: Liacarus xylariae; assembly: GCA_034693365.1. Lineage (NCBI taxonomy): Eukaryota > Metazoa > Arthropoda > Arachnida > Sarcoptiformes > Liacaridae > Liacarus > Liacarus xylariae. The sequence continues at coordinate 377 of JAQFXN010001727.1, forward strand.
TTGTAAAATTCACCATTTATTTTGAAAACATTATCATTCAATACAATTTCTATTAATTCTATTATGTCTTCTCTACTCAACTCATTTTCACAATCTGTAAACTTTTGACTTTTTATCATTTGTTTCAATAAATACATTAATTCATTAATCGGAACACTTGTGTACAATGCCTTTACGTCAATACTAATTAGTGTTTCATTTCCAGTCAATTGAATTGAATTAAGTTTTTCAATCAAATCTTCTTTATTCTTAATAATAAACTCTGGGCTAATAAAACTACTTTTTATAATGTTCTTTAGAAATTCAGCCAAATTATAAGAACTCGAATTCATTGTATTTACTATTGGTCTTAAACTTATTGGGGTTTTATGAATCTTTGGCATACAATACATTCTTGGCCATAGAGGTGTAGACATAATCAGTGATTTATATCTTATATAACTTAACTTATTTTCTTCAAAAAGACTTTTTACTTTCTTTTTTAAGATTTCATTTATTTTATACGTTTTTGGTTCAGAAATCTTTTCATACACTTTATCCTTTAGATGTTCTTTAACTAACAATTCATATTTGTTTCTATTCATCACAACAGTCCCCATACTTTTATCCGCTTCCAAGACAATGATATCTTTATTATTCTTAAGATCTGTTAACGCTTTTATTTCACTTTTCTTTAAGTTTGGTTTTGGAATCTTAGCTTTTGATAGAATATTCATAACTTTTTATCTCCGCTTTCGAAGAAAAACGGAGATTATAGATTCGTTTGATTCGATTCGATAGATATGTGATTACCGCCGCCACCACCACCATTACCACCCCATCTTTATACGTTTAGCATATATGTGATTACCGCCACCACCACCACCGCCACCACACCACCTTTTATCATTTAGCATAGATTTGATTTCCGCCATCACCCTACCTTTATACGTTTTGCATAGATGTGATTGCATAAATTAACACTACGTGATTAGCTAAAATAAGATAAGCTCATAATATCGTAATGGCTAAAATGAGGTTAGATTAGTCCTATAAAAGTGATCAAAGTATGATTAAAAACATCCTATGGAAGTGGCTAAAGTGAGGATTGACTAATACTATGGATCTTGCTAAAATAAGGATAAACTAAGAATATGTGAATGGCTAAAGTGAGAGTAGATTCAATAAGGATAGACTTATCATGTAGAAAAGGCTACATTGAGGAGAGTATAAATAAAAATAGACAAATCATAGTGAATGGCTAAATTGGTGATAGAATAAATAAGGATATACTAAACATATGTGAGTGGGTCTAGTAAAGTTAACCTCATACTAAGAAAGTGGCTAAATTGAAAATAGACTAATCCTATTTAATTCGCAAAATGCGGATATACTAATAACATGTGTGTGGCTATAGTGACAATATACTAAATAAAGATGTACCAATCATATAGAAATGGTTAAAGTAAAAAAGAATAAATCAAAATAGACAAATCCTAAGTGAGTTGTTAAATTGATGATAGACTAAATAAGGATAGATTAAACATATGTGAGTGGTTCAAGTTGGGATAAACTCATTCTATGGATATGGCTAAATTAACGATAGACTAATCCTTTTATAGTGGCTAAAGTAAGAATAGACTAACAATGTGAGAGTTACTAAAGTGAGGTTAAAGGTTAGTCTAAATAAGGATTAACTTATCATAAATGACTGAGCCAAAATGAATAGTCTTTAAGTATGTGAGTGGCTAATGGCTAAGGATAGAATAAATTAAAATTAACATCGTTTAGGAAGGGGTTAAAGTGAGAATAGACTAAATATGGATTCACTTATCGTATAGGAAGTGGATAAAGTGAGAATAACCTTAAATTATGTGATAGAGTAACTTAAAATTCACTTATCTTGTGGGAAGACTGATAATATGGGTTGTGTCTAAAGTAGTCATAGACCAATCCTATTAGAGTGGCTAATGTGATGATATACTAATCCTATGGGAGTGGCTAGAGCGAGAATAGACAGACTATGTGAGTGGAATGTGAGGATAGACTAAACCTAAGGGAGTTTCTAAAGTGAGGATAAAGTAATCCTATATAAGTTGCTAATGTGAGTAAAGCCAGAAGTGAAAAGTAATGAGTGATGACCAGGTATTACAAATATTGTCGGATTGATATAATATTATTGAATTACCCCTTAATATTGAAATTTGACTAACCTAAAATTAAGTAAACTAGATCAATTATAATTACTGAACGCTAACTGAAATATGAGTATAAACATATAAAATATTTTGACCTGTTAATGTCATATGAAATGATAATTTTTCATATAATTATATTTTCAACAAAAATTTAATATAAATTGTATTCACATATTTTATTTATTCTGATAACCATAAAGAGGATATTTAACAAATATATTTAGGTAAAGACAGAATTTGGTATTTCGGTTATAACATTAAAATCTAATTTCGTGTTTTATACTAGAGATGTCCAGGGTGGATCCAACCCGGAATACCCATTCTAACCTTTCGGTAATACAACCATATAGACTAACCCCGAAGCACAGCTTTCTAAGCAAAAAAAATCTAGTGTATTAGAGAAATTCACTAGAAAATAGCTAGATGCTAATTGTAATCTTTCTCTTTAAAGAATAAAAATTCATTAATTCAATCATATTTTGCTTTTTTTAAAATCGTATAAAACTCGAAACATTTGGTTTTATTGTTTTAACAAATCAGGTCATAATTTGATTACTTTATACGGATATCTATAATTACAAATACGTATATTTAAAATGAATTATTGGTAAATACTTGTAAATCTGTATGAAAGCAGAAATCCCTTCTCTCGTTCTTTATAATCTGTTTTGAACTGTAGATATAGATGTCTCCCCGAAGAATATATTTTAGTCCATTCCAGTTTATCGATATTAAAATCAGATGACCTCCAATGTAATTTATCCAGATCAAGCAGTTGTCCACTTAAACTCTGTAAAAGTCTAGATTTATTGGAATTTCCGTCATATATGCTCAACACGTCGTTCCGATCAGTAACAAATTCAATTACTCTTAATTCAATTGTGCTGTACTCTTCAGTGTCCGGCACAACAATATTCCAAACAACAAATAAATCACTTTCGTATCTATTTTGATAATTTGGACTGGTTATTTTGCCTGCATTTGGAAATTAATCAGAATATTTTGCAAAAATAAATATATCAATCAAAGTTAGGGACTGCCAAGTTCAACTGATTTATGAGGGATATAAACATAGCTCATTGGCAGATTAGAATTATAGAGCAAACTTGACAATTTGAACACACCCATTTGAGCTATTACCATTTGAACAACTCAGATTTGCATTAATCAAATTTGTTCTATTGCTATTTGTAACAGTTCCATGTCATTTAAACGAACTTAAATTAACCCAGCATAACACAAATTAACCTGATTAAACCCAAACAAAGTATTTCAAATAACTTAGAAGTACTTCAAATGGCAGTAATGCAAATGTGTGCATAAATATACAGCCATAAACTCCAATGCTAATATGCTTCCATATAATCCTGATCTATGAATTATTGTGAATTTCTAGCGACAATTGTGGTTAATACTGAATGGTCAGCACAGGAGCTGACAGAACATACTGAATGGGCAGCAAAAAAAGGCAGATTCAATTCTGCCTAAATTGTAAGCAGAAGAGACTGAATGGATAGATCTTAAACTGCCTATAAAATCACTGTTTTTAGCAGATTCACGATTCAGGGAAAAATAAGTCTACGATAAATAGCATTTATTAATAAATCAATTTATCGGCAGAAATTCAGTAGGCAGAATTCAATGTTTTTTATTTTAGGTTATTTAGGTTTACAAATCTAATAACAAGTTGACAAATTCTTTCTAATAATAAAAATAAAAAACTGCCAACTGAATTCTGTTACTGAATTGTTCTTTTCTAACCATTATTTTTATAAAAATAAAAAACACTAAATTATTCCTACTGAATTTCTGCCAACTGAATGCTGCTAATTGAATTCTGATAATGAATTGTGCTTTACCTAAATATTACTTATCTGAAAATAAAAAATAAAGGAACACTGAAACAATCTGGCTACTAAATTTCTGCCGACTGAATGCTGCTACTAAATTCTTTTTTACCAGACCTTTTCTTATCAAGGAAAATACAAAAACTGAATTTCTGCCGATAGATTGATAACAAGTTTCCTTTAATTCTATTTATCATAGACTTATTTTTCCCTAATTTATGAATCTGCCAAAAAAATTATATACAGTTTCAGATCTGCCCATTTATTGTCACCTACTTACAATTAGGCGCAAGTGAAACTGCCTTTTTGCCTCCCATTAAGTATGTTCTGACATCTGCTGTGCTGCCCATTCAGTATTAGATCATAATTGTTAACACTTTACATTCAATTAATGCTAATGTGATAGAAAGCTATTAGAATAAATAATTTTTGATAATAAAATTTATGAAGTAGAAATTTGGATTAGAACAAATTAAGAAAATATTAATGCAATATGCTCCAAATAGTAAGCTGTAATAATATTACTAATTGAATTTGCAAATTAAACTTAGCTGTGATAAATAGTTGAAAGCTGAGTGTATGAAATTTATAAGAAATAAAATTACTTTTTCATTTTATTATCTCAACTTGCAACTATTATTTATAAGAGATTATAAGAATAGACAACATAAAATAAAGTCTTTTTCACATACTATAAGAATGTCCCCCTTCTTCTACCCTTTTATTCTAATATTAGTTTTCAATTGTTTTATGGCTCGAACTTTTAAAATAAATAATTGAATTATCTCTTATTTTGGTAAAATAAAGATTAATCATTCAGAAAGTGGTTAAATAGTTCTCTAATATTTTTTGAGTTTGAGCCACAAGATGTAATGTCTTGGAGATTCGAAAATGGACTACTTGTGAAGCTTTTCTAGTGATTAACCATATGTAATCCAATATTAATGTTCAATTTTTTTAGACTTAAACTTAAATAAAATTATTGTACTTTCTATTACATTGAAAATGAAGATAAAAGATTCAAAAACTAGTAAACGGTTCAAGATTATTATTTAAATTTAAATCAAAAAATTAATAGTAATATTGGATGACATATGGATAGTCGAGAAAGGCTTCAGATAGTCCATTTTCAAATCTCCACGACTTTATATTAATTTAGGGCGAAATGGATTGTATAAATGTATCGAACGTGGGTGATTCTTAAGTGGCAGAGACATTAAAAATATGTCAAACCTTTATTTAAAATGATCAAGGCTGTATTTTAAAAAGCTAGTACTTGCAAACTCAAAAATTATTATATGCTGTTATGCCATAATTATAGGCTTATAATCAATTTTAAAAAATAATTATTAAAAATATTAAATTTTAAAAATATTTATAAAAGATTTATTTAAAAATTATCTAGAAATATAGAAATTTTAATATTATACTTAAAATTTTGAGAAATAATATATAAATTTTAGTTTTTCTCTACTAACCTGGTGATGTGGATATGTTAAATACTGAATATTGCATTGATAATGTAGCAAAACTAATAATGGCTAAAAAATAGAAAAGCATTTTTAAAACTGAAATTTTTAATATTGTTAATCGACTCAACACTACAAACAATTATAAAATTGAAAATAGTTTAAGAAATATTTATAATCTTATTGATGTACTTTGAAATATACAAATGACGTGGGCAATATGATTTATATAAGTATATATTTCAAAACAATATTTCTTTTATTCAACTTTGTAATTAATCATGTTGAATCTTTATAAATAAAATGTCCAAACATGGAAAGTTACGAACTGACATCAGTTTTTGATTATTTTTTTTAACTCAACCCTAAGCCAAGAGACTTCTATTAAATAAATTTATAATAGTTTTAGAAGAAAGCGAAATATTTATATTTCTATTGAAGCTTAATTTGTATATTAATTAAGCAATATACAAATTACATAAACATTAAGGCTCCTTGCTTTAGAAGATCTGTTTCAGTTAGTAGTCTATCTGCCTGAAAGTTGCGGCCCTAACCATGCTGATCTCATGTATGATAATTGCCTTGAGATAAATAGACGTGCTCTCAGAATGTTTTTCATATGTCCACTAATGATCTTGAGCTGTATATTGGACGCCACGGTAATTCCAAGAAAGGCGTAAATAGTAGTGCCATCAACATTATGCGCAGCCTTGCTTGACGATGCAAGTAACCATATCTGATATTTGAAGCTTGAATTCGTGCCAACGAGTCACTGACACATAAAGTGCAGAAATTAATACAGATTTTTCTATTCCAGCGCCTCCTGTAACGAAATGAAAAATTGCTGTCATATTTGTCTTCATTATGGTCGCAAAATTATTTTGTTTTTGTGTCAAATATATTGAACGGATCTCTTCGGCAAAGACATCAAGTTAAGTTACATTGAGACAAGTGGAGATGTTCAAGTATCTCGGGTTTACATTCACGAGTGATGGAAGGATAGATAGAGATATTGACTTGCGTATCGCTAAGTCTATTGCTGTTTTGCGAGAACTCTATCTCACAATTGTGGCGAGATGAGTATTGATGCGAAGTTAGCGGTATTTAAATCAGTCTATGTGTCGAACCTTATCTATGGTCATGAGCATTGGGTAGTGCAAGCTGCGGAGATGAGATTTCTAATGAGGGTGACTGGAGTTAGAAGGATTAACAGGATTAGAAACTCAGCCATCCGGGAATCTCTACAAATCGATCCGCTGCTTCTCAAGGTCGAGAAATCACAGTTGTGATGGATCGGACATGTGCTGAGAATGCCTGCAAATAGACTGCAGCGAATGGTCTATTTATCTCAGCCTAACGGCTGAGAGGAAGACCAAGGAATATGTGGCGATCGCAAATAGAAGAGTTGTGCGATCTTATGTGTTCATCTCCAGAATTAGGTGGAGGATAGTTATTAGTGGAGGTTAATGATTGCCGAGCTTCAACCCCGACCAGAAAGGATAAGTGGTTACGAAAATGAATTAATAAAAGAATAAGTTATGGTAAAGTAGTATATACACGATAAATTTTGATGAAATCACAAATTGTATCAGTTTGTGATCGGATTACCGCACCTCTACCATAGGGGCACGACACCAACATTCCAGATAATATGGCATAAACATCGGAAGTATAGAAGTGGGTAAATCCACATAGTACAAACATAACACATTACCATAAGCAACAAAGGCACAAACGTAGATGATTTATTAATACTAGTATATTTTCATAAACTCGTATCAATGAGGTGACTGGTGGCGGTGGGGTGACTGGTGGTGGTGGGAGTGAGAGTGAAATCGCATCTCTACCACAGGAAAGATGTGTGTGGGTAAATGGTAGGTATGGGCGTTGGAGGAGGCAAATCAGTATTTCTATATTAAAAACTACAGCTGGGTGATAGGGTGGGTGGCGGTAACATATATTTCTATATTAGAAATATGTAGCTGGGCGGTATGGTGGGGAGGAGGAGGTGGTTCAACCGAAGATAAGAAAGAGTTGGGATTTCTAAGGAGGGTTTGAATTCTGTTTATTGTGTATAAATTATAAGATTATCTGCCCCTCATGTATTCGATGGTATGCGTAGGCCATATAAAGGACAGAATTTACTTTTGCTTTACAGTGCTATATATGCTATTTCAGATATTATATAATTTATTAAATATTAAAATGTTTAAGACTGCGGCTTTATGCCGTATAAGTTTAAACGACTATAAAAATAATTAAAATTGACGAAAAATGAAAAGTAATATGAGATGAGTTGAAGGATTTGCCGGTGTTAAATGCCCAAAGGTGTCCGAGCGATGTTGCGCGTAGTTCGTTGAATGCCATTAGCCGACTGATATTTAGTCTCGATATTTCTAACCAGTGTCGCAAATGCAGTAAAAATTTCAGGCGACGATACTAATAAATTCAGGCGGGAACTTGCCGATAGCTGCCCATTTGTCTAAGTGAAGAAGTCCTGTCGGAGCAATGAATAAAATGCGCACTCGAACATTCGATGACGGACATTATCATCTGATCCACAGAATAGACACGACGGCGTATCAGCTAGGCTAAATCTGTGCTAATTTATCCTGAAGCTGCCGTGTTGGGATAAGTACTGCGTGGTGTAGAATTCTGCGAAGAAATGAGTGGCTGACAGGCGACCAACGACGGACGGGAACAACTCAAACGTTATAGGCCTTTAGTGCCAACGGACCATGCGGAGTCCCATTGCTGAATCATTGCTGTGCGGTTTCGGCGTTTAATGATGTACACAGGCAGGGGGCAATACGACAAACTACCGATAGAAAATGGCGGGTGTGTCGCCGCGGTCACGTCCAGTGTCGGTGGACAGACGGTTATCCTTATATTAGAGGTAGAAAATGTTTATAAATCAACCTGAATTCTGTTCACCAGTGGGTGCAAGTGCAGACGAGGCGAATAATTTTACTTTTAAGGGGATACTCGTAAATATGCATAGTGATGTGGGTCTATGAGAGATTGTATATCGGAGAGACGCCGAAAGTGCATATATCTCCGCTTAAAATAAATTGCAGTCGGCTGGTTTCGTAAAAAAGTTTGTCAGGACATAATGTCGGCCTGAAAGGGATAATAGTTGTTTCACCGAGGTGACACCGACCAAATAAACTAAAATCCCGTTCAATAATATTCAATAATCGTAGAAAATTGACTCAAAAGTGAAGTAATGGGCTTCAATAATTTGCCACTATGTTTTCTATACGAATATGGACTGGAGGTATGCCGTCGATTACACATAGAGCCACAGTTGACGTTGTGCGGTAGCCTTTCGTTATACAAAGGGCTGCGAAACTAACCGATTCCAACTTTTCCGGTTGAATATCACTTGCGCTCTGTTTAGCCACACGAGCAGAGCATAAAGAAAGGCAGGCTATATTGCACTTGAAAAGATTGTTCGCGTTGAAATGGAGTTTATCCCCCAGTGGGAATTCTTAACCAATGTCAGTTGGCACAGGGCTTGTTTCGCCAGGGCACATGCGGTGGCAATGTGTTGATTAAAATTGAGCGATCTGTCAAATATAACGCACAGATATTTTATGGTTGGTGTATAGATTATGCATTCACCATTCAGACTAATGAAAGGATATGGTGTCTGATTCGCCGATTTCATAGGCTTCACACCATGTGACTGTGACTTAGAGGCTCTAAACCGAAGTTGATAGCATCTACTCCAAGCATGAATCGATCGGAGGACAGCCGTAACAATGTCCCTCAGGTGTTCGCAAGAGCCGCCTCTAACTATTATTAGAAGATCGTCGGTGAATGCCTGCAATGAGGCACCGGCTGGCATTTGTTGTTTGAGAAGTGAGACATAAAACACGTTCCAGAATATCGGCCCTGACGGGCTGCCTTGCATACATCCCTGTGTCTGCCTTTGAACTATCCTAACGGACTGAATCTCTGCAATGACGGAACGATGGGAAAAATAATGTCTTGCGAAGCGTTAGAGATTTTGAGGGCAATTTTTAGTCTTGAGTGAGGATAGTATAAAATGCCACTTTGCATTATCGAGCGCACCCTCGACGTCCAGAGAGATCAAATTATCCTCTCGTGGCCTTGTTGAGACTCTCGCACTCTTTTAACGAGAGAAAGTAGGGCATCAGTTGTGCTTTTCTGTAGACAGAAACCGTACTGATTAGCCGACAATAAATTATTTGACCTGAGGTTCCAATGAATCCACGAAATCATAAGTGCGTTCAAGGCTTTACCGATATCTGAAAGAAGGCATATGTAAACGATGTAAAAGGTGTAAACGCCTTATGCGTTTCGATTGATTCGATGTTCGGTTTAGGGATGAACGATACGAGGGCAGTTTTGAAAACTCGAGGGAAGCATCCGACGGTGAGGCACTGATTAAATAAGTCTGTAACTTCTTGGAGGTAAACGCCGAGCATACGCTGCCCGATATCTGCTGTGATCAGATCATAATCGGGAGTCTTTTTATAGGACATGCGATTAAAGGCATGCCTTAACTCAAGTGTCGTATATGGGGTATCATCGATTGTGTCCTGCAAGGAAGGCATGGAGAGGCGATCTGACGTTTGGTCGGACGAAGTATCACCAGCAAAGTCGTCCTCCGGATAGTATCCGCTCAAAAGTGGACGAAGAGTGTCCTATTCGTTGTTGATGTAAGAGCCGTCAAGGAGTTGTACGGCTTTTAGAAGCATTGGTCGGCGAGTTTTCAAACGGTAAAGCTAATATATTCTGCCCAAAGGGTCCCTGTCCAAATCGGCAGTGCAAAAGTCGCGGAAAGATTTGAATTTCTGCTACACAAGATTTGACTTGTAGCGGTTGAATTCTAACGTTTAGGTGTTTTTTCTTTGGAGACGAACGGTGTTGTCCCTACACGTCTTGTATGCGTTTCTCAGTCATCTGACCGTCACGTCACCGACTACCATTCAATTGTTTTGTTACATAGTCTTCGAAAAGGAATCGAAGATTCAGCGGCAGATCTAAAGGTCGTTATAAGATTCTGAGCTGTCACCTCAATATCATCTGCGGATTGTATTTGATGGATTTGAGTCCTAAAAGACACTTGCGATAGTGGAAACTGAGAGGCAAATTTGTCCCAATTTGCCCGCCTTTTGCAAAATAGCCTGCTGTGAGTTAGACGATTGTTTACAGGGGAATTAAGATCGATTGTGAATCTGATGTAACGGTGGTCACTGCATGTTTCCTCTGCTGAGACGTGCCAGGGTGAGTGGGAATCTGAGTCAATACTGACGCATATTTTGTCGGTGTGAAAGTAATTCACAATACCTGCTAGAATTGCCAATTCTTCGTTGTTATCCGGCTGCGGTCGGTGATATGCTGATATGAGAATAATTGTGTCGGTCGATATACCGATTGATATGACAGTATTATTTTAGTAAGAAATGTTTGCGAAGAAGTGAACGGACAGATTTGGATTGAGGACAGCAATCGCCGCCCTTGGATAGGCGCTTTTTGATATAACGTTCTTGGCGGTGTCCAGACCGAGGACTCTACCGTCAAGTATGTACGGCTCTTGTATTAGGAGGATATCAGTACGTTCTTCTTCTGTAAGTTTGGAAAGATAGCGCGTGAGAATGCCGGAGATTTATCTGAATGAATGACATTGATGTAGACAGAGAGTTGCTCATCGAGTTAGCAGCCATCGTCGTTGCGATTGTATTCCGACTCCTTATATCGGCGCAGACTGGGGCAAGAGTTATTAAAAACGCTGTGATCTGTCGAGATGTTCATAAGTTTGCATCGATTTTTCTCGGCGGTGCAGTTCACGCAATTATCTTTAGACTAGCCGGTCTTAACTGAGGAGTCAGGAAATTTGTGCTCCCCTCAACCATGAATGCACGCTAGTTTATGAGTGCAGGTGGTCGCCTTTGATTTATCGATCAGTAACCGACTGGCTTTATGGCCTAGACCGCAGCAGTTGTAACGCCGTGTCATAAGGATAAAGTTTATCTACCCGACGGTGATCCAATCAAGCTTAAGGCGCTTTGAAATCAATAGAGAGCGGAGCTTAGGCGACACTTCGATTACGATGCTTTTCTTGTCCTGAGTCGTTCTTTAGTGAAGGATAAATTTCAACTCTGCGGCAAAGCACTCTAGAGTCGCGTATGCGCAGTATATTTGGCTATTATGCGAGAATAACAGATCAGTGACGGTGGTATCGTCCATGTCTTTGGGTACAGAAAGGAGTTGGAGCAGCGGATTTCGCTTTTGCGGAGCTCTGACAGTGTAGCGACTCGCAAAGTCAGAGTCATTCACTAGACGGTCTTTGAGTGAGGAGATCTCGAATGATTTTGGGCGCCTACGACTAGGCGGCCTCGCCTGATACGCGTATAGCCTATGTCTAGGTAAATGGGGTCTACAGTATCCTTGAAGTCGGCTCTGGTCTTGTCCTCATCTATGTGCCCAAACGGTCTGATGACAAATTGGTGATCGGGCACGCTGCGGACTGACTTAGATCTGCCTCTTAAGACAGAGGCAAAAGAGGGCTTACCGTTGGGCGGCTGGCTGTCCGTCTGACTCACCGATGGTTGACTGTCAGACGATGGGTCTCCGATGTGTTTGAGACAAGTGGCTGTTGAGTTTTTGAAGGCCGGTAACACACGGTCGACGATGAGGCTTTCGAGATGTTTTAGTCTCTCATCATATGACTCAGCGAGACTGTCAGGGACGAGTTTGGCTGTGAGGTCGGCCTTCTCCCTGATGAGATCAGTGGAGTACTTTCAGGCGAGTTCGAAGAATTCCCGGAATCTGTTCCTGACTTGGAGGGTACAACCGCTTGTTTGAGACCGACGGAGTACGCGTAGAAGTCAGCTCTGAGTTGTTCGGGCGAATGTTCAGAAACTCCGTCGTTAGGAGTGTCTCTCGTCGACTGATCGCTCCCGGACGGCGATGAATCGGCGGATCGCTTGTTGTTAGGCGATCACTGGGTCTTTACGGATTTTTCACATGCTTTGCTAGGCATTCCGGTAGATGGCAGCACATGTGAAAACTATCAAATATTTTTCACGTTTTTGATGAATGATATGAAGAACAAAGATGGCGATGAGTTGTTTATATACACAAGCAATAAAAATGGCGATATAAACAAATGTAGTCACTGTGTGGCACTAATATTCAAAACAATAAACAATAAACAATAAAAAACTTTTTGCATAAACTGATGTGTTATTGGTTGGGCACAAAAAAAACAGTGACGTTATTTATGGACGTTTGGAGGTGTCCACAAGCAAAATATAGTCATTTGGTGAATAGATGTTGACGAGTAAAGTCGCACTTTTTAAGAAATTTTTTATTAAAAATAAGGGAAACACACTAAATAAAAAGATGGAGCACTAAAAACATGCGACTGCTCTCTCCAAAAGCTGAAGAGAGAATAGGGTAGGTAGGGTAAGGAGGGTAGTTGGAGTTAGAAGGATAGATAAGATTAGAAACTCAGCAATCAGGTAATTTCTAAGCATCGAGCCTCAATGCTTCTCAATGTCGAGGAGGAGGTGGTGCGACCGAATTTATATACTACTTTTTTTTAGAAAGCGGAGTTTAAAATTGTTTTTAAATTTAAATTCAAAACATAAAATAAAATAAATGTTTCTGATTAATATATAATATTTATTTTATTTAATTACAATATATTATATTGAAACATTAAATATAAATAAATTTACAAGATGTTTATTTAACATTTTGAGATAATTCATTTTATTATAATAATGCCAACATTCAACCTAGATACGAACATTGATTACTTAACCAAATGCATTAGTATAATATTCTGCAACATATTAACATGTTGATGTATTTGATTGATTTTCAAAACTACGGCATGGGTAATTTATTATTAATTTCATGAATATTTAAATCAATTTAATAAAACATGGAAATTCTATAATAATTCCTACGCTGTCAATTTAGAAAATTCTAGAAAACAGATATTACAAAATTTAAAATATCTTCGAATATAAGTTTAAATATCGGAATATCTACTTTTAAAATGATAACCACATCATGGAGAATATTATTTATTTTACTCAGAATAATCACTATAATAGTTAATTAAAGCGATTAGAATAGATGATTTAATAATTATGGTCCTATTTAAATAACTACTTTTCACTCATATTAATTTGAAAAACCAAATAATATGTCAAATATCATTTGGAAAATATAATTAACGTAAAATCACGGAAATCTTCCCGTTCATTGCATTTTAATCAGAGTTGTCTAAACTTGAAAACATCAGGAGACTATTTTGACTTTCTCAAAATTTTCAAGTTTTCTTCCACTTTTTACTTAAAATTTTGTAGTATCTATCCATAAATAATTTTAAACGACTTTTTAGAAGCGGGAATGTGTCCTAAAATTCATAATTTAAATTTAAATACAGTGGAGATCATTATAAAAGAGACGGACAAATGCTTGATTCTTACTCATTGGCTTTGAGTTTTTATGTTTGACTAAGCGGTGACCGATAGACAAAATATTAA
>JAQFXN010001728.1:0-14402 GCA_034693365.1 Liacarus xylariae
GATTTTGTTAACGTGCTAATATCTTAAGAATTTAAAAATATTTTAGTTTATAGAAAGATTATTAAAAATAACAATCTAAATTTTAAATTAAGAAGAGAAATTAAAATTTAAATTCGTTAAATTTATTTTATTTATAATTTAAACTTTTGAATCCAGTGCGCAACTTTTTTCTGAATGACATTTATTTTACCACGGCCATTTGTTTAAATCCAAAACTAATCTCTAAATTTATAAATTGTATTGAAATTTGAATATTCGTTCTTCAATTTGACCACTTGTTGAACTACAACAACCAAAAGGTAAGCGTGCGCCCCGACAATAAACACAGTCCAACGAGATAGTAGACAGAGTATAATTACTTAATTTATGTTTTATTTTATCAATTATGAAATGCGTCTATTATTCAGTGCTCTATCCTATGATTTCATTGCTTAAAATATGATTAATATTAAAATAAATATGTTTTATCCTCTGACTAAACGTCATTACAACAAATAAATTAGATAAAGTTTTAAATTATTATTTGACAAATCTATCAATGATTAAATAATGATGAAATTTTTATTTTATTTTATTGTTTACAATCAAATATTTGTCAGTAAAATGAAAATCTTAACGCTAAACAAAAATTAAGTTTAATAAACATAATTGTCTTGAGAAAAAACATCTCAAATATTAACATGGTATAATTTAATACGTAGAATTGAGCTGTAATTTGCAATTTTATTATAAATAATTTGATGATTTATGATTTTACATTTATTAAAAGTCAAATGCTCTTATTATAAGTGTTCACAAATTAAATTATAATAAATTTATTTGTCCACAAAGTTCAAAATGTGTTTTAATCCTGTTACTAAACTTTAATGCACCAAATAAATTAGATACAGATTTAAATTAATATTTTAATATTAAATTTATTTAAGTATGTAAATAAAATTAAGATGAATAACACAAATATAAAATAGCTCTAATATATGTTCGAATATGTTAATTAAACAATAAATAATTTTGCAACTCTTGAATTAATTAATTGATTTTAAAATTATTCTATTGCATTTCATAGTATTAGTATTTTATAAACTCGAATAGAACATGATATTATAATTATATAGTAGTAAATTATTATTGATTAATATCTGTTAATAATTTCTGTTTATTACATTCTCAAGAATTATTTAATAATCATATCAGAGATTAAATTAATAAATTAACCGAATATATAAGATTATTACAAGAATAATTATTAATAATATTAATTCAAATATTTTATAATTAATTATATATTCATTATTAATAATAGATAACTATTCGAAAAATTAAATAAAGTTATTAAATATTTTTTTGAATGTTTTAAAATATAATTTTGTATACATTTATTTGAATTTTAAATTTTACAAATCTATATCTGAATAATGTGGTGCTAGAATAAATATAATTTATATTGCGACTTTTCCCGTTCTTGTGTGGTGTCTTTCAAACGTCTCTTTGGACCACCCGTCCAACTATGACCGGTCTGGTGATGTTAAGTGGTAACATGCAGACGAAAAGGCAGCAAAAAGGATTCTTATGTCTGCTGACCAGCCAAAGGACTGGGATTTTCCTTTCGGCCTTTACCATCTGTTGTAGGCTACTCTAGTACCTCTGGACTAGCTCTAATATGTAGCTTGGTAGTATTTGGCCAATGGGTGTTCCGGTAATCTCGGTTAGTCGGCCTTGAGGTTGGTCGTTCCTGGTATTTAGTGTCTGCTGTTATCTTGGTGTCATATAAGTATATAGCTTAAGGCTCTATACTGTGTACATAATCAAAATGGACTAACCTGTTTGCTTGAGTTGCTTGATGTGATCTTCGTGTTCTCTTTGAGTCGACTTGTTTACCGTTTTAATAAAGAGATCAGGTTACAAAATGGCGCTTTTAATCGTGTTCTTTCTGCTTCTCAAAACGATTAAACTGTTACTGCTGGCTCTCTATTGCCGGTTAACAGATGGAGACACCCTTTCAGGCACTAAAGCTCCAACGATCCCCTAAATGTATCGCAGGGTTTCGCAGACAGGGCTAGGCTAAAGTCAGTTTACCCCTGTGTGACAGCAGTTCCAGTTATGACCGTTGCAAGAAGAGGTTGACCCCCGAATGTATAGGCACGCAGGTCTACGTTTTGATGAGTACGGGGGACTTCCTGGTATCTTGGGATTTAGTTGTCTTCAATGGCATCTTCTCGGGCATTCCTCTGGATCTTCTCTTCTGTTGTGATGGCTCTGTCTTTCTCTAATAATATAAACACTATTTCTACTCAATGACTTAGACTGATTTTTAATGCTTAAAAAAACTGTTACTTTATTTATATGAAAATAGCTCAAGTATAATATTACATTTAATTGTCAATAAAATAATCTATCAGTTTGATCGTACAGAGTCTCCTTTAGCCAACAAAGAGCTTTGGGCACAACTAGTAACTCTTAAGAGAGCACGGTCTTGCTGTGACCGAAGCCACAGCCAACTAACTGTTCTAGTTTTCTTTACCTCACCTCATCACCTCTCATCGAGATAGGACGTAAGCGCTGAGTCTGCTCAGAGGAATCTAGGTTACTCTCTGCTATACAATAATTATTTTACAGAATATCCTTGTTATACAAGCTCTTATACAGTTGCAGTAGTCAACATATTCTATACTATACTATGCTATTTAATATCTGCTCTATTATTGATTGTATTGGTTTATATGTATTAGTATTTATGGCTCTCTTGGCACTCGGAGGCCTTTGCCCACTATGATTAGAGCTTAGAGTGCCGGTCCAGCATGCCCTGACCTCTCTGGCACGCGCTAACCTATAGGACTTAAGAACAGTTTCACAATTCTTGATTATTAAATTTATTAAGCACTGCTACTGTTAAGAGCGCTCAAGTATTGGCATGAGGCGGAGAGCTGTATTCTATGATATAGGAGGCAATTGAGGTTAATTAAGATCCAGATAAAAGCCGTAATATGTGAAATATATTACATTATGATCTTATTAGATCCTTATTTTTTTATCAAGTTGAAATCTCTTCCTATCACTGCCTCAAATTACAAGATAAAATTTTTAATGTTCTTCTCTGTCTTTTCAAATCACAAATACAGAATACAGGAAAAACAAATAAGTTAATAAATTATTATATTTATTTCTAAATTGATACTATATAAAATAAAAGTTAATTTTTCATATTTATCACAATCTACACCTGAGATGGCCACTCATTCGAAGAATTGCGCTGTTCATATAGAGAGTTTTTAAAATATCAATAATTTTTTCATATTTTTAAAGCATTTATACTACATATTAATTAACAAATTTTTTTTTGATTTTAGATTAAAATATAAATCAATTCATTAGAGTGTTAGATGGCTTAGTTTTTGGTTTATAATTTGATTGTAAATGTCGTGGAGGCAGTCCAAAAATGATACAATGTGAAACAAGATATAAATTTTATAATTGAAACGGAAGAGAATGTTTAGGCGATAGGATTAGTAGATTATTGCTATCCAGAAATAATATTTGCTTAGAAGAGTTGATTGATTGAAAATATTAGTTTTATTTTTTATTATTAACTGAATTTTATCTCCGGTCATTAATGATATTGGTGAGACTTACAAATCATTTGATATGTCATTATTAAAAAATGTACCAGCATCAGTATATTTTGTTTATCATTTGGGAAAATCTTTATATTTCTTAGATTTTAGTTTCATTAACGTTATATTTGACGCAATTAAATGGAATATTTTTTGTAGAGATAGGATAATGGAAATTAGATCACAATTTTAACTTATTTAATTAGTTAAATATGAAAATTTCTTTAATAACTGTGAAGCTAATCAATTAAATAATAATATTGGTTTAATTATTTTAGTAAATAATGAAAATTAAATATTAATTGTTTTTAAATAAATTCATCTCAAAAAAACATAAATTTATCATTTTCTTTTCTGTTCATGTAATGCCGGCTATACTTTTAAATCCTTATATTGTCCAAGAGTAATGTTCCTATCATACAATATTAGCAATGCTTGATTATTAAATAAAATGTATTTGTAGAGTCCGAGAAATCTCCCAAATATCAATAAGTTAACTATCTAATATAATCTGTAACAATGAATTTTTACAAATAAATAAAGAAGAATTATAAAATATAAAATAATAATTAATTTTAAATAAAAGAATTATTTAACACCCTTCTACTCTCCGAACCTTAACCCCATAGAAAATCTAATCAGTACTCTGAAAAAGATGTGTAATTGTATTTTTCAAATAGTTGTTCTAAAAATTATAGTAATTTGAAGATATCATTAGAAAATAATAATATCAATAATTTTTATTGATCTATTAGTATAATTAAGAGGTAGTAAAAGTTGTATAGCCTAAATACCCCCACTGAGTCGGAGATTTTCCAAATTATTCCCCTGACTTTTCGCGGAAAAGGCGCAAAAAGATATTTCTGCCTTACTCTCCTCCGTGTACATTTTTCATATTTTGAAAAAATTATACCCTCCCTGACTTTTCGAGAAGAATTGTTTGTTAGATTGTTCAACAATTCTGTCATTTAAAATTAATTAAAATTTGATATTTCATGATTCTACTTAATTTAATGGTAAAAATTCATTGTTACAGATTATATTAGCTAGTTAATTTATTGGTATTTGAGATATTACTCAGGCTCTACAATTACATTTTCATATATAATCAATCATAGCCAGCAAAGACGGAAAGCGCATATTTTTTAAGCAAATTTTCGCAGAATAATTTTCTGGGCCACCAGCAGAGACCATCATTTAAGGCATTAATTAGTCCTATTTCTTTAGTCTGTATTCATAGTGATGGCCTTTACTGGTGGCACAACAATGATTTGCGCTATTTAAAAAATATGCTATTTTCAGCTTTGCTGATCATAGCTAATAGTGTATTATAAGAACATTATTCTTGGATAATATCTAGATTTACAAGAAGTTTACATGTGCAGAAAAGAAAAATCGTAAATTTATATATTATTGAATGAGTTTTGTAATAATTTTACAAAACATATAATAATTTTATAATACATAACAAATAATAAAACAAGAATGACCATTAATATATATAACTATGCTTTCCCGACCGCCTATCCTACCCGTTCCTAATACTTGCAACGGTATTTTTGAAACTTAGTTATCCGAGTTAAATTACTCCTATACAATTATTCATCATTAATTGGTAAGGCTGGTTTGTAATAATCACGAGCATTATATCTCACCGCGTACAAGGAGGCTTAATAATATTTATTAAATATTTTTTATTCGCCAATCTAATAACATCGATGAGATGAAATTATTCGAGAATTTTTCTAAGAATATTGTTGAGTTAATAGTTTGATATTAACTAACAAGTGAATACGTTTAAAAAGTTAATATTTATATAACAGAATGTTCATTAAATTATTTGTTTTTGATTTATTGCGTAATATTTATTCTTCTTGAATATATAAATTAAGCATAATAACTTTTGCCTATAGAATTACTTTTATTTTATATGTTCTCACCTGAATAATTTATAGATATTATATGAGAAAATGTAAACAATATATAAATTTTAGACATTTCTCAATGAATAAAATAATAAAAGAACAATATCATTATTTCAAGATTAATTAAGCAAAATATTGTGGCAAAAGAGAGCAGTAATTTATAGCATTTTAAATATAGTGTTTCGTGAAATTCATTTCTATTGATAAAATATGTTATCTTGATCAACTTGGCAGATTGTTGGCAAAAAAGTTAGCGATTGAAATGTAACTTGTGAAACATATATTTTGATTAAATCACACATGTTGAATTCAATATTGATAGTTGTTTGTTAGAGAATATTAACGATCTAATATATACTCCATTTTAGATATCTTTGTCTTATTTTTCTATTAATAAAGACCCAAATCTCAAAATAAATTTGGCTTTCGATATCTAAACCTTGATCAATCGATTTAGCACTTACTATTTTTCCTGAATTTATGTGTCAATTATTAAATTTTAATTGTTAATTTTAATTTATTTTAACGCACCTTAGAACTAAATGGCAGATTTATGACAAAATTAAATTCACAACCGGAATCAAGATAATCTTCTCGATAGTTGAATATAAGTTTAATCAAAAATTTTAATTGGAGAAAACATTTTTCCCTGTGGATGAAGCATTGGTTATATAAATATGGGATACCTATATTTAGCCAATTAGGAATAACAGTTTGTTAAATTATTAATAAAATGAATAATATTTAGAAACAATAAATAATTCTATAAAAATATTTTTCACGCTTAGATTGTTTGTTCAATTAGAATTGTAGTGTACAAACAATATTAAGATCTAATATTTTTATATCTTGATAATAGTATGTTATGCAATAATTTTTAAATATTTGTCAAATTGATCTAATTTATGATGATAGACGCATCGTAAAAATTAAAATAAATAAATTTATTAGTCAAACCAATTTGTTATTGAATTCAAAGTTTTATCAAATTTTCACTTCATTACTAAACCCTATATTAATATTTTCATAGGTGTATTAAATATGTTCTGAAAAATACTTACAACTAATTTGATAAAATTTGAGATAATCTTATTTAAGAACAATGAATATTATGTTTCAATATTTATCTAAAATAAGTTAAATAAACTTTATTAAGAATTTGATTTATTTTTCATTTTTCTAAAACAATAAATAATTAAATTAATAAATTGAATAGGATTTTGATCTGATTTCTATTTGACGACTTGTATTTTAAATAATCCGTTCAAATGCGTCAATAGATCTGAAGTTTTAGAAATATCAAGACTTTATCAAATGATAAACATAATAGACTGGTGCTGGTTGAGTTTTAGATAAAGATAGATAAATTGGTATGAAAGGCTCAAGAATACGATCTAAGCATAGGAGACAAAGTTCAGTTCAGAATAGAATAAATAAAGAATTGATCTTTTCAAAAATATATCTAATCAATCAGTACTCCTAAACAAATGTCATTTGCGGATATTAATAATCCACTTATTATTTAGCCAAACATTTTTCCCCTTCAAAATTATAAAATTAATAACTAGCTCAAAATTGTATCATTTTAGACTGCCTCAATTACATTTTTCAATTAATCATGAAAAAATCCGAATGCAAGCCCTACTCCAAACATAAATGACATAAATTTTAAGCATTTCATTCATTTGCTAAGAATGTAGATCAGTGTTGTTGACATTGAAAACTAAATATCTTATCTAAATATTGCGACGTTTCGCTCTCGGGATGTTGACCTTCGAACGCCGCTTTGGACCACCTGTCCTACTATGACCGGTCTGTTGATTTTAAGTGTTAGCGTGCGGACGATAAAGCAGCGAAAAGTTTTTTTATGTCTGCTGACCAGCCACTGTAGGATCTTTCGGCCTTTATCAACTGTTGTCGAGTATCTGGCGGCTCTAATATCTCTGGACTAGCTCTACTGTATAGGTTGGTATTGTCTTGCAAATGGCTCTTCCGATAATCTCGGCTAGTCGGCCATGAGGTCGGTTGTTCCTGATCTTTGGTGTCAGTTGTTTTCTTCGTGTCTTATAAGTATATAGCTTAAGGCTCTATACTGTGTACATAATCAAAATGGACTAACCTGTTTGCTTGAGTTGTTTGATGTGATCGTCGGGTTCTCTCTGAGTCGACTTGTTTAACGTTCTAATAAAGAGAGTAGGTTCCAAAATGGCGCTCCTAATCGTATTCTTTCTACTTCTTAATACGATCAAACTGTTACTGCTGGCTTTCTATTGCCGGTTCACAGATGGAATCACCCTATTAGGCACTTAAGCTCCAACAATCCCTTAAATGTCTCGCAGAGTTTCGCAGACAGAGCTAGGCTCACGTCAGCTTACCTCTGTGTGACAGCAGTGTCAGTTATAACAGTTCAAAGAAGAGATTGACCCCCGAATGGGTCTACGTTGTGATGAGTACGGGGGAATTCCTGGCATCCTGGCTTTAGTTGTCCTCAATGGGGTCTCCTTCGGCGGAACCCTCCTCTGGATCTACTCTACTGTCGTGATGGCTCTGTCTTTCTCTAATAATCTAAACACTATTTCTACTCAATGAATTAGACTGATTTTGAATGATTGGAATAACTGTTACTTTATTTATAAGAAAATAGCTTAAGTCTAATATTACATTTAATTGTGAATAAAACAATCCATCACTTTGATCAGATAGAGTCTCTTTCTCTGTCAACTAGTAACTCTCAAGAGAGCACGGCCTTGCTGTGGCCGAAGCCATAGCCAACTGACTGTTCTAGTGTTCTGTAGCTCACCTCCACCTCGCATCGAGAGACGGCGCAAGCGCTGAGTCTGCTAAGAGGAATCTAGGTTACACTCTGCTATACAATAGTTATTTTACAGAGTATTCTTGAATACGCATTACTATATAAAGTGGTTATTTAATATAGACTGCTATATAATAGTTATTACATCGAGTATTCTAGAATACGCATTGTAATTTACTATCAGTAGGTTTACGTCAGGGCGTTTGTGAATGAATACGCGCTCTTATACTGTTACAGTAGTCAATATATTCTATGCTATTCTTGGGTATTATTAACCCTATTATACTGTTAAGCCGAGCTAATTGCTGCTCTTTTACTGATTTTATTGGTTTATATGTATTAGTATTTACGGCTCTCCTGGCACTCGGAGGCCTTTGATCACTATGATTATAGTCTGGAGTGCCGGTTCAGCATGCTGTGACCCGTCTGGCCACGCACTAACTTATGGGACTTAAGAACAATTTCATAATTCTTGAATATTCAATTGATTAAAGAGCATTTGTTTCAAAATATTTAAGATTCAAATTAAAGCATTCTATGGACACATGAGATATATTCATTGTTTGGATGAAAATATCTAAATACTAGTCAATGGAATTCAGATATTAATAAAAGAATATAATATGATATCATTCAACTGATGATATAGTTATAGTGTAATAGTAAACTCAATTCAATTTATTTTATATAATACTTAAGGAAATAAGTATTCTCTGTACTCATTCTGTATTGCCATAAATTATATGACATTCGTTTGCTATATAAATATCTCACTTAACATTGAATTACACTTGAAATACAAAAATAATATCCCTCTTAGGAATGTTGAGAAAACGGTTCAGATGAAACCGATTTGTGGGTATTCAGTGAAATTCATTCCTAATTTCTAAGAAATATAGAAGAATTTATCAAATCCTTGCTAAATAATGCAGAACTATTTCTATACGATTCTGTAAAATTTTTGCAGAAATGGTCGAAATTCTGCTAAATTACATCATTCTTAATTACATTATATACCACTGTGGTCCTGTTCGCTTGTCTTTAACAAGTGAGACAAGAATTTTATGCACAGGGTACAATATTTTGTATTATAATTAAAGCCCGTATAAATATTTAAATACATGTTTGTCCAAGATAAATTGAATTGTCTGAAAATTTGTTGCCAAACGAATCATATGTGTTCTTTTAAAACAAAGAATCTAAGAATAAGAAATAAACATAAGGTCCGGTATATGCCGTGTGCTTTTGCATAGTAAGATTGTTTTTCTGTGCGCATATACAAAACAGGGGTTTATCTCTAATTATAGTCAATTTGTAAGAAGATAAATAAAATCAATAAACAAAAAATCTTTTTATTTTAATGAGACGTTCCCTCTAATTAAGCTAATAAATGAATTTCCTAAAAAACTCACTATTTATTTGGAAAAAATCGTCACATATAATAATAGATAGTTTAATGAAGTTTTATTTTACATGTAATACATATAAATACATATATCATGGGTTAGTACATAAATACATATGTGTAGATTTTAACCCTCCATTCACACACATATAGTTGTCACGCGCAAGACATTCTGGTCTTTTAAAATCCCAATAGAGAATGCATTGCAACAAATGCGTATTATATGGGAAAATCAATATAGATGTCGCTATGACTATATCCTTATAAAATGAAATCCAAACCTGTATTACATTCTGGGATATTTTAGTCTGTAGCAGATACTATAGAGATAATGCATGCGATTTTGAGATTTACTTTATTTATCAAAACATCTAAACAGAAACGCCTAATCCTTTGTTAACAAAGGATTGGGGGCTAGAATAATTTATTGTAATAATTATTATAATTCAGTATTTAATATTGAAAATTCAAAGTAAATTACACAAAAAGATTTTAAAAAACTATTATTTTTTTCGAAAATAACAATAATTACACTAATATTAAAATTTTAATGAAAATTTTTCATTTGTTTTACAATATTGAATTGAATAAAACACTATTTCGACTAATTATAGAATGCATGTGCTATTATGTATATATACCGTCATTTAATATCTCTCTCAATTACTCTAAATTCACGTTATTTTTAATATATAATGAGTCTATGAGTGCGGAATAGCTGTCTTCAGGCAATCCCTAGAAACTGTACTATATTTTAGACTTCAGTGTTTGTGCCGCGAAAAAGACAAACTTACAGACGAGACGTAAGTCTTGTGCTAGAAATAGTAAACCAATGCAAACGGCAATACAATACACCATTATATCAATCACTCAATACTATGGCTCAAAAATACTTGAATTCAGTTTATTGTTTTATTGACATTAATTGCCCTCAAAAAAAACACTAATCAATTAATAAATCACTTTTTTGTCATGGATTTTAAATAACGTATTGAATGACAAAAATGTCAAATAAATTATTAATTAAAACTTAAAATCGATCGACAATTATGTTTAAAATAAAATTGATTAAAGAAATCACACTTTATTTAGTCTCAAAACTAAAGCAATTCTTCATATATTCAGACATTCAGACAATAATAGCCTATTATTAGGAGTAACGTCTACACCTATGCACAACTTATATGCCCTTATGGTTTTGTACAAATCAACTTTGAAAAGCATTTCTACGTCACTGATTATGACATTCGCATTACTATTATTCTGTCTTCAATATACTATAACTTTTTGATGAAATGCATTCCTCAAAATGTAATGTAATAATTGTGTAAATTTTTACGAAAACATTTTATTTTATTGATTCAATTTATAATAATATAAAATACATCAATATATATGGAATTAAGAATTGTTGAGCCCCTAATCCTTTGTTATCAAAGGATTATGCGCTAAAACATTTTTATTTTAATTATTTATTATCAAATTGTAAATCAATCAAATATATAAAGCCAATTCAATCATCGATATTGTCTCTAGCCATGCATTCGGTACAAAAGATAACTAAATGTTCTGCTTTTTATACAAGTGTGTCACACCCATCCCATCTAAGTGTCTAAGCTTTCCTATCCTTAGCTCTAGGACAGAGATCGCAACGTTTATTAGTGCGAAATATTTGCTGCTCTAATTTGCATTCAAAGCCTATTTAGTTAAATAAGCAATTAAAGCTCACTAATATTAATTATCTGCAAATTGCACTCAATTTAGTTTAATTATATATTAAATATAATATAAATGTTTGTATTCCTATACACTACTGTTATTCTAAAAATCATGTGCTCTATATTACAAATAAAGTTTTATCTATCAGTATGTATTGATAACATGAAAACATATATATATTATTTTAGGGCATTTGTGTTGCGATAATATTTTTGCTCTTATTTATTCAGCAAAAAACTTTTTTATCCCAGTGTGCCTTTCATGTAATACAATCTTTTTCTCCTAATTTATTGAAGTTATTATTTTCGCGCAATTTTATAACAGCACTGACTTTTATCTACCAGTATGTTATGCGTGTTATATTTTGTTTAAAATTCTCTTGTCTACAAATGCATTGCTGTAAGACAGAGTATTGCACAAACGACATAAAATAGTGCTTAGAGAGTATACACCAGATATGTGGAAGCCGAACCTCAACGACAAAATTTTGAAAAAGCACTGAAATATACTGTGAAATAAAAAGTGACACCAAAGTCATACTGGGATTTTTTGTAAAGTGACCTTTGGTTAAAAATTAATTACTCGGACATTATCAATTAAAATAAATTGAAATATTCACTAAAATTTGTAAAATCGGTTTTTTAGGAATAGCTGAAATTTATTTTCATTATTATTAAGTATTGATTTTTAATTAATTTTTAAAGGGCTTTGAGAGGTTTTCGCTCGAAGAAGGTGAACGGAGGGTTAATAATTAAAATTAATAATTCAACGATACTAATAAGCGTTAAAGTATGCCTCATAATTTAAACATGGGGGAGTAACCTGGGAAGTCGTTGACTTAACATGGGGGAGGGATTTCGGTGCGCAACTGACTTAAGCTCCTATTCTAATAGTGAAGCATAGAGAGAGACAGAAAGAGAGAGAGAGAGAGAGAGAGAAATAGAGAGAGAGAAAGAGAGCCGATTCCCTCTAAATACTTTG
Source organism: Liacarus xylariae (assembly GCA_034693365.1). NCBI lineage: Eukaryota > Metazoa > Arthropoda > Arachnida > Sarcoptiformes > Liacaridae > Liacarus > Liacarus xylariae. Next base: position 12,454 of record JAQFXN010001728.1, read on the forward strand.
ACTATAGAGAAACAGTGTTTCACCCCCATTCCGACCCCTTCTTAATACTTTGACTATAGGAAAACATAGTTTAACCCCCACTCTGACCCCATCTCAAACCTTAACTATAGGAAAGCACAGTTTCACCCCCATTCCGACCCCCTCTAAATACTTTGACTATAGACAAGCAGTGTTTCACCCCTATTTCGACCCCCTCTCAATACTTTGACTATTGTAAACTGTGTTTTACCCCTATTTCCGGTGTTAATTGCCCCAACACAATAGGCCACTGTCGAACCCATATAACTGCCTCAACGCAATAGGCCACTTCCAAACCCCAATAGGTCACTTCACTACACTGTAAGCTTTTTCTTTCTTTCTTTCTTATATGTGTAATCTTCGATAGTCTAAAGCTTCGATTATCGGAGCTTTCCTTTGTCTTATACTTTTGACTATAAGCTTCGATATTTTAAACTACAAAGGCCCCGTTCGCCTCCTATGTGGCGTAAATATGCCCTATAATGGCATAGGTATGCCGCTAAGCGGCATATAATAATATAAGCTCAATTATCGATACTATCGAAGATTCTCCTTAATTTTAAAAGATATTCAAAATATGCAATCACGGGCTAGCAAGCTAGTCTTGTGTAGAACACGTTTTTACTGTTTGGAAAAATAAAACTCCGTTCTAGAACGCATTTTTAATAATGATAAAAATAAATATCACTTCTAGACCGCAATTTCACCTGAGAATACAGTTTAATGGGTGAACCGAAAATTCAGGTGAACAGAATAATGTTGACGCAAAATATTATAATATTCAATATAAAGGCTAAGTTATATCAGCAGTGATTTTAAAATGCTATTAAATAACTTTAAATTTACTCATCCATTTACTTGTATGGTATCGGCCCTACGAGCAGCGGGAAAACGTATCTTGTTCGTCGAATTTTAACACATTTCAAAAAATTGATAATTCATAGATTATTTCACTTTTGGTGGTATTGTTCCTTAAGATCATAGAAATAACAAAATTATAAATTCAGTCATTTTGCAAATTAATACTTTACAGTCAACTGTTTATTATAATAAAATTTTATCGTGTAAGCGGGTGGACAATGACCTTAAAATTAGAGGGTTATAGTGTAATGATAAGAGCTTCAAATTCACCTCAAAAGAGGTATAGAGGAGGTATTTTGAATCACCATGATCGTGCAGAATTTATTTACAAATGATGTAATTTAACAGAAATCCGATCAATTCTTTAGGAATTTAGCAGAATTTGACAGAATTTAGGAAAGTTTCTGTTATTTTACTAAGGATTTACAGAATATTCTTGAAAACAGCCCTTTCGGCTCCGGTTTCTCAAACTTTTTAATGCGAGCGGTTCTAATTTTTTCTTCATAAATGGGGATGTATTTTGATCATTGTTCGAAAACAGGGGGGGTGAGGGTATTTTTGCTAAACTCCTCATTGTTTACCACTAGTACTAAAATTAGTTATAAATAATTTACTTTTCAGCTATTTTCCAGTAGAAATATAGACGGTCGAGTTATAGGGTCTGCCTAGGGTACTTTAAGAAACATATATTCAAATAAAATAAACAATAGTTTTGAAATAAAGTTCAAGAAGTAGGTTAGGATCCGGATGAGAATTAATGTTCGCATAATCGGGTTTCAATCCGTTACGTAATTCTTGAGAGGTTTTTAAAATTTCTCAGTTTATCATGTTGATTCTCGTATATATCTTTTAAAAATGATATATTCTATTTAACAATTGTTGACTGCTGCTATTGATTTGCTGCATAGCAGAAAATTCTATCAGTAGATGATATCAAGATAATTCTTCGCGTGAAAATTCATATTTGGACATGTCATGGCTGAATTATTCTTCGTCGAACATTTTCATTCCTTTTGGTTAGCTAAAGTTGGAAGAGAGCACTTCTCTCTCTCTCTCTCTCTCTCTCTCTC
>JAQFXN010001729.1:0-14400 GCA_034693365.1 Liacarus xylariae
TAAATCAATAATTTTGTAAAAATATTAGTCAAATAAATTAGTTATTAATAAAGTTTGCAAAAATATCGACTCAATGTCTAACTGTATGTGACTATTATACTGAAACACGTATTCATCTTATAAAATGTAAGAAATGTTGCTTCTTTTTAAATCTTTTTTTATTTTATTCTTTCACATTTGTTTTGTATGTTTGCATAATAATTGCTATACAATAATTTCATGACGGGGTTATTTTTTAGAAATGGTTATGGAGTACAGGAAAAGGTTATTTCCTTATAATATAATAGTACCTTATAATATGTATAGTATTTGCTAAAGTGTGAAAATTGTGAGTTTTGTCAAACTTTTATGCAATTGACTTAATATTAAGACCATCTCATGAGGACCATTACACTAACATACTGTATATAAACTTGCTAATTTTGAATCAAAAAATTAAATTTATAAAAGCTGATCACAACTAAGCAAACAATGAAGTCATTAATCAGAAGTCAGTCGATTCGAGCAGACCTTCTTTCAGTTCAGCACAGATTTAAGAAAATTACATTCAATTATTTTAATAACTTTCTATGAGATTTGAATTAAATATACAGGTGTTATATAACACGAATAAGTGAATTGTGAGCTAAAATTACTGAAATTGAAATTATATCAAATAAATAATTAAATAATACCAATTCCTATTCAATAGCTCTCATATAATGATAAAATTATATCATAAAAGCCAAGAAATAGACAAATATCTCCTAGACTTTGACCATTTTATTTAAGAAGCTCGTTTGATTCTTACAGTTGAATAGCATCCAATTTATCTTGATCTAATTGTTGTTAGGAAATTCTTAGTCCCCTGTCCATTCATTGTCCCAAATTCTGTGGTCATTCGTGCAGCAAAAATAAATTAAATATTCCAGTCCTGTACTCCTCTTTATGGCCATTACTGATACATCTCTTTATTAATAATGTCTCGTTTAATGCAAACTGTCTTTTGTCTAATATTTTTGTCCTAACTTTGAGAAAAATGCAAAACCTTTTTCTCTAACTTTCACTGATTATAACGCTCTAATGCATAGATAATTACATTAAATGTATTGATGCATAAATATTCTTGTGGTCACATTATTTTCCCACTTTATTCTCTGTGCACTTTCTCTTTTTTCCATCTTCCCTCTCATTCTTTATTTTGTAGCCTATCCTTCATTCTGGGCTCTCTTGTGTCTGACTTTGTCATACAGACTGACCCCAAACACTCGACTATTGATTTGATTTTTTTGTTTGTGTTTTCTCTTCATCTTCTTCTTTGTCCTCTTGTGTTATGTCTTTGTTTTATGCGCTAAACTATTGATTAGTTTCCAAAATAGATAAATCTTATGGCAAACAAGATTTGAAGTGATATTTTCCTGTACTTCAAACTAAAAGCACAAAATATTTTTTGTTCCTCTCTTTGGTCCAAACATTCTTAGCTTAGGGTTGTGTTGTGTCACAGAATCCCAGAATATTCTGCATCTTTTTTATATATGCATTGAATTGTGTTTGCAAATAAACTGAATTATAAATTATATAACTTTTTATAGAGTTTATTGAAAAATATGAAAACACATCCAAAACCCTAACTAAATATTTATCAATAAATGTCCTGTTTTTTGATATATAGAAAAGAGAAAATATTTAAATAATTTCGAAATTCACACTAACCTTAAGGTTAGAAATACTTTGAAAGAGTTCCAAATAAATGGATGAAATCTGATTATTAGACAAAACTAATTCATTTAGCATTTCGAGGCCATCGAACGTGTGTTCGTCCAAATACTTGAGCTGACCATTGGTGATGTGTAGCACCTGTAGTCGGCGTAGGCCACGGAACACTCCGGCAAACAATTGCTTAAAGTTATTGTAGGATAAGTCTAGAACTTTGAGATGAGACAAATTGTTAAATATATGTCCTCTCCCTAAATGGTTCAATTGATTATATGTTAGATTAAGTTCTTGTAAATGATCTAATGATGTGAACGAGTCTATCATTAATGAGTCGATCGTATTGTTGTACAGTTGTAGTGATTCTGAATCGCTTGGTATTAATTTTGGTACAGTTGTCACTGATTTGTTCGAACACTTGACTGTTCGGAGCCATTCATCCGACTGAAGAAGAAAATGAATAATAAAACAATTAGACTATACATAGGATACACATCTTAATCAGTCTATACTTAGAATTCAGTCAAATAAATGACATTTTAATTGTCTTTTATTTTCTTTCAACACATAATTCATTATAATATTATTTATTTTAATCAGTAAATTATAAAAAAATTAATAAATTAAAAAAATTAATTTGCCAGGGGTTGCCAAGGTCCGCCTACTCATGGGGGTATAGGTGGGGGTAGTTTGCAAAATCTCAAATTCAGGGGGGGGTATGGGTATTTAGGATATATCCATTTAGTTACCCCTTTAATTTGCTCAATTATAATGTATGCCAGAATTATTTTATTTTCTGAATAACCAGGATAAGACTATGCTTAAATCGTAACAAGATGTGAAAGAATTTATAAGAAAAATTAACTTCTAAAAATAAAATATAGCCAAAATATACTCCTGATTCGGTTAAATAAGTCAAATATCTCCTCATGTGATCTAAAAATGTTATTCCCAAACCATTCATGTATAATATGTCCCAAACCCTAAAAATTTGACTAATTTTGAGCAAATGGAGCCAATGGCGTCATCTTGTGTTCGTGCATAGAAACCGGTTTAGAGGCCATTTTGTTAGTTAAAAATAGAAACTGAAACCAGAACTCCGCTATATGTCATATATATGTCGCTACTGTCGCTGTGCATAAAGTACGTCTAATAATGGCTTCAATCATAGTTTTAGCCCTTATTTTCTTAGATATTGTTATTATATATTTTATTACCGGTAAATGTTTAGATATAGTGATTATATTTAAAGAAACCTTGATAAAAGATTGATAACCAAAGATTGGTATAATAATTAAACATTTAAAGTGTGCTATAATCTGTAATCCAGTTGTTCACAAATATAAGCAAGCTCTTTTTAAATTTAATATTAGATTAGATTAAAAAGAAAAGTTAGAATTTTAAATAAATTTCAGAATTAATTATCAGAATTTTGAGAATAATTTTACTGAAATTCAACATTTTCTGTAATACAATAAATTGTAAAAATGTAAAATATAATTGTCTATTAATCTAATTACTGATAAAATTAGAAATAAATCTCAAAGAGAAGTCACTTTTAATTTAATGATTACTTTTTGTCTGATCACTGAAATCAGATAAAACAATGAATAATTTGACTTCAGGTCCACTACCAATACATAAGAGTCAAATGTAATTAAGTAGAAAATCCGAACTAATTTTTATCTATTAATTATATACCAATAGAACAAATACTGATGGATAGTGTAAGCTTTGGTAGTGAAGAGGAGAGGGAGGGAAATGGATGAAGGGATGGAGATGGTGAGAGGGAGAGAGAGAGAGAGAGAGAGAGAGAGAGAGAGAGAGAGAGATCCTGAGTATCCAATAATTTTTAGCTTCAATTGTCAGCTGAAAAAATGTGTTTTGCATTCAACACAACAATCTATAAGAGAATTGCATTCAAGAGAGATATTGTATTTGCTCTCAAAGTATTTAATCTCTTAACTTAACGAATGACTTATGGCCTATACTTTGCACACAAATACTGGAGAAGAGAGCGCAGGGAAAAAAATACTTTTACTACACAACTATTATAGTATTATTCTGTATTCTATTAGTGTATTTGAGGGCATCGGTAGCCTATAATTAATGGCATGAATTCAATCAACTGTCAAACGAAATGATGTAATCAGTAATTTGATTAAAGTATTGGATTAAAAGCGAAAAATTTTGGTTTTTCTCCCTTTACTTAACTTTTTTCTTTTTTATACTTTTAATACAGGGATGAGGAGGTATTTGGGACATGTCGATGGAACTGACGGATTGTCAAATAACACACAAGTCTATCATAAAATTCGCAGAATATTTCCTAATATCGTATATATAATAAATTTTTCTTGATTATATTTGATCATTATATCATTATAAAGGAAACTAATTATATAAAACTATACTCAACTTTAGAATAGTTATTACACCAATGGGACAAAATTACAATAGCCATGAATATAAATTAGAAGTAAGTTGATCACTTATCGCCATAATGTGCACAAAACATGTATTTTGCAATGTTGCTTGTTAAATTGATCAATCTATGCAATATGGGTTTTCAACATCATTTTAAAATTTCTTTCTCAATTTAAATGTTTTTAGAGATAGTCTTGTAGAATTTGGGAGACATTTATTTTAAAGTTCGCTAAATTGTCTGTAATATAATTTAAAAGGTGGCGATAGTGGGAGGGGTAGATTCAACAAATCGAGTATTGCATTGTCTAATAACAGATTTTAACATTGATTTCACTTCTCATCCTATCGTCACTTGCAATTGTAAAGACAAGCCTGCAATTAAATCCAAGATGGATTTAAGTGCTTGCATTCACTGTGACCAACCCTGGATATGATTCATGTAAAAATAGTATGTATTTATGGACTGTTACCCCATTTAGAAGCTTTGCTTTTGATCAGAAAACTTATTTCGATATATAATACTTCCTATAAATCACTTCTGAATTCTGCTATTTTTTCGTTTGCTCTTCTCTCTCATCACAATAAAAGTATTAAAACTTCATTTATTTATTACTCTATACTTCAGAGATTCCCAGTGGTTGCTAATGGATGTGATGTAGTGTTTTATTAAATTAACGAATAGTCTTATAATTTTTTTTCTATTTAACAAAAATGTCACTCACTAGTCAGGTATAACCATGGTTATTATTTTGTTGTCAAATAAGTTCAAAGAAATTCTATAATCATGACAAGCATTCATCTAAGCCTTCAAAGTGTAATTTGGTTATTTATATATCATTGAATCAATAGAAATAGCTTCAAGGTAGTTCAAAGTAAGGTTATTAAATAGAGGCAAGAATGGAGATTTATCTAACACATAATGCAGGTCAGATAATTTTGTCTGCGTAATAAAGATTGCCTGGTGAAATTTATTACTTGGCAACAATATTTGTCTCCATTTGAAATCAAGTTTGCAAATGAATAAATCGAAATATAAATAATTTCCTTAAAATATTTGAAGAAATTGTGTTATTATGAAAGGACTACTCTTTTGCTGTATTTTGTCAATACCTTTCTCATGCATTACCCATGCTAAATATTTTCAAGAGTAATATGTACAAAATGTACAGGGTATTGGAAAGTTTAGGTTGGATTTTGCAGGTTAGGTGAAGATATCTGTTTGCAAACAACCCCAATACCAGTGCTTATCTCTGCACTACTTCTCTCTTTTTTCCAATCACTTACTCTTTTATTTAATAACTTTATCTCAAATTTTTTCTTCTTTTGTATTTCTATTTTATTTTTTTGATTTTTGTTCTGTTGTCTTGATTTGAGCTCTCATTCTGTCTGACAATCAGTTGAATTAGAGTTTTATTTATTTATTTATTTTATTTCTTCGCTATTCTCTCCACAGAAAAGCAAGTATTAAAAAATCGAGTTAAAACGAAATAAATCAGAGATTGGATCGTAAAAAGGAGCAGAAGAAAATTGGAAAAATTGGAAATTCTTTTTCTTATTTAATTTTTTGCGAATTTCTTCTCTTCACAAATGATATAATTTTTATGTTTTTGATTCTCATTTCATGTTGGATTCATTGAAGTGTATATTTTCTATGTCTTATATCTATTTTCCAAATGAATTGTTAAGAAATTTTTCAAATGAGATATAAAAACCAAAAATAATGAAAATAAAAAAGTTTTACAGTATATAGTCATCAAAAGAACTTTAGGATAAAAGAAACTTTAATTAAAATTTAAAGTAAATCTCGTATTAAAAGTTAAAATAAATTAAATCCGAAAATGTAATCAAGAATTTGATTAAATTTTAAAACTTTTTTTTAAATGAATTTGTTTTCTCTCTTTTAACATTAGATTTAAAGCCAATTTTATATATTCACTCAAATATTCAGTCAGTTTTACATTTAATTAGAAACAAATACTTCTGTAATAAAAAAAATATTTATATAATCCCTTTCCTCTCATTAATGATATGCATATAAAAATAGCTGTAAATGAGACGAGATTTGCTTAAATAACTTCCTCTTTTGTACTTTTAATTAGTAGTAAAAGTTTTTGGCACATAATTAGCGAGATTTCCTTGATTTGCATGAATTTTTCAGAATAATATAAAATTCCAAATCAAGACTAAAACCAATTGCAAACGATTGGAGTTTTAGAAAAATAACTGCAATAAAGATAAAGTTTCAATTCCCTATACAACAGTGAGCAAGCTAGTTTGTTAAAATTTGCATTTAAATCAATTTATTTTGTGCTATTCTGGGCCAAATATTTTGTTTTATAGCATCTTTTAAACATAAATCTGGGTTTAATGGATAAAGGTGATATTCATATTACAAATACTGTGTATTACAATAGAATTTGAATTATAAATTGTTTTAATTACAAATATGACAAATATTAAAATATAATTTATTATTCCTATGGTCATTTGGATAATTTAATTGAGCATTTTGTAATTTCCCAGCTTGCTTAATCTATTGTTTGCATATTCCCTTGTTTTTAGACCTCAATTAATAAGTAATGGATTTAATCGATAAATTATTTCTCTACAAAAGAATTAGAATAGGTTTTGGTGTTTTGCTCCTCTCTTTTATATTACATACAGTATATCTGTGCTCTCCATCAGTACAAACCAAATAAAATTGTACAGCAGTTGCGTTTGACTCTTAATGAAAGACTATTACTGTCATGGGATAGGTTTGTAAGTATAAAAGTTCTATTCGTTTCACTTCGTATTTTCTGGTATTTCCGTTTCGTTAACTTAATTAGAATTCATTGAATGCTTAAATTAAGAAAAATCAACTTTTATTTGATTTGATTCGGTTAAACAAAATAGTTGCGACTTTTTATTTGTGCTCTTATTAGAGAATTTTTTATTTACTCACTTGAGTTAAAATTCAAGTAAAACACGTGATTTTTTTTTCGTTGAATATTCTCTAAAAATAAATGTCTCTTTGATATAAAGAATGTATTTTGAATTTAAAACAGTTAGAAAAAACTGCAATATATGCAAAATAAAAGAAATTAAAATAGAATGAGAATTAGAAATTACTAGAAATCAGGGGTAGCCAAGGTCGGCTTGCTAAGTATACTTATTAAGTATAGGTGGAAGGAGCTATTTGGCAAAGAGATGAGTAAAGTAACAATTTGTTTTCAGCCCTAAAAGTGATGGGGCATTTTGTAAGTAGGTCCAGTCAAGGAATATTTAGGGTATACCCCCTTGCTACCATTGCTACAAATATGCATAATATAAATTACAAGGTTTGATTTTTAATTGGTCATAGATTTGATTAATTGGAATAAAATTAATTAAACTTCTATTAAGAAAACACAAAAATATGTTTAGTACATACACTAGTGTAGTAAATACACAAAATGGAACAAAATTGCTAATAATATACAGTATATTCAGCAATATATTCAGTGTTAGCCAAGCTGGTCCGAGTCATGTAAAGGTATAGAAAGGGATATTCTTCAAAATTTTCTAGATATGTATTTTGGCTATATCCCCTGGCTAGCCCTGATCTTAAAATATTAAAAATTACATTGCATAAGGAATAAACCAAATCGATGAACAGTAAAACAAAATTTTTAATTGATTAAAACCAAATGTCTATTTGTGCTTATGTTTAGTGAGGATCAAAAATTTTATTTGATATACAGTATTGTAAAAACTGTTTGGAAATAATTTAGTGTTTAATAGTGAAGGGACTTAATTGGGATGGAGTATTAACTCATTTCGAGTCAATTGGGAATTTTGTGAATCTAATTATAATAATTATTATGATTATTGTCCACCAAATGGGTAATTACTTTTTTTAGTACTACTTTCTCGAACTCAAGGGTTAAATCTGAATCACATTTAATTGCATTCAATTTCTTATTGCAATTAAAAACAATGTTTTCCATCCATTCAATACATTACTATTGATATTAGTTTTAATATAAACTTAATTTAGAAATGAATTTCTAATAAATAATTGAATTCATTTAATAAATATCGATTGGAATACTCACGAAAGTGGAGAGAGCTGTACGACAAGAGCACTGGTGTGGACAAGTGCTAGTGTTGGCCCATTCGTCGGCTATGTTAGGCTGAGTCCAACTATTATTTAGATAATCATTAGCCATAAAACTAATTGGAACTAAAGATGATTGCAATGAGGAGTCGACATAAAACGAGTGGACAAATAGTGACAACGATATTGCGTGACATAACTGCATGAATGTTAGCCCTTTCATGGCTCTGTCCAGCAATTTGTGTGTCCAACTCTCGACAATTGTGTTAAAAAGAATATTTTTTTTTTTATTTGAACAAACACTTTGGTTCTTATAATAGTACAGTAGAGGAACAGACACTTGTTCTCTGTTTTCTTATATGTTATTAGAAGATAATTACTATTCGGTGTTTAGCAGACATTTGATTCAATGATATTTGATCTGAAATAACAATTAAAGAATTTTATGAATAGATAGAAATGCACTGAAATATAAAGTAAAGAATATTCTTTAGATATATGTAAGTCATTGGAATTTAATTTTCTTATATAGTATTTTCATTAGTATTCAGAATAAAAAAAGATGAAATTTAAAAAAAAATCTGATCACAAAATTCTAAAAATTAAATTAAAAAATTCTTGCGCTCAGAAATGCATTGAAAACAGAACAGAAATATGTGAATATATTTTTATTATATAATATCAAAATTAATTTCATTTCGCTTTTTTCATACTATCATAAAATAGGAAAATATATTTGAAGTGATGTCAAAAAATGCAAATTATGTTCAGACATAAAGATATGCTCTCTTCCTGACAACTATTTTCTACAAAGAAGAAGAAGAAGAGAAAAAAATCTTAATAACTATTGAATGAATATTTATCATTCATAGTCATAGATATAACTGAAAAGCCTTCACACACTTCAGGATTCTCTCTCTCTCTCTCTCTCTCTCTCTCTCTCTCTCTCTCTCCACTTATTCTTCTACTACTTCTCTCTCTTTCGCCTGACTTGTGTGGCAATCACTGTGACTGGGAATAGAAGACGTATGTATGACATTAGATGTCATATTTAGATCTCATACTTCCTCTTTAACTCATAAAAAGTAGTGAAAAATGCTTTACAAATATTTGACATTTAATACATTTTCTTCCATACATTACATATCCGTTAAGTATTTTTTTTCTTCTTCTTTCATAAAATATTCGCTGCCTTTGAGTACCGAATATAATATTAGAATCTAATCTAATATTTTTATTAAACATAACGTAATTATTATTCTTTGATATTCATAACAGAATTTTGATGTCACATATATACAGTACTGTATATATACTCTTTATTATTTGGGTTCACTGTACTAAGTGTACGAAATATTCTAAAGCTGATACAGAAAACAACAGATTCCAGAAATTTCTAAAGTGGATTTTATAGCCCTACTATCCATTAGAATTAGCTATAATTGTTATCTCCTTAATATATCTCATCTTTATTCTAGCAACTTTTAAACAAGTCGTGTTAGCGTATTTTTAAAATTGGCAAAAAAATGAGACCAATTATTAACATCAGGACTATTTTGTAAATAATATGAAAAATATGAAATGCTCATAAGAAAATGTTAAGGGGAACCAAATTAATGAATTTTAAGAATAATTTGCAAAAATTACTTTTCTAGTATTTTTTCCATAAATTCAAAAATCACATTTAATTTTTTTGTGCTTAAACCATTAAACCACAAACCATGATGATGCTATTGACCTGAATAACGTACATTGTTGAAAATCTGAAACACAACCTGGGCATTACACGCGACATGTTTTAAATGATATTTCTTGAATGGTTTCGTCATGCAATAAAAAATGTCTAAATATGAACAATTTTCAGACTAAAATGCATTTTCAAGGTTAATTTTTGCAGCCAAAGCTAATGGTTAATAGGGCTATAAAATCCACTTTAGAAATTTTTAGTATCTGTTGTTTTCTGTATCAGCTTTAGAATATTTCGTACACTTAGTGTATATCAATAATAATTTCATTAAATTATAATTAAATTTCGTTTTCCTAATGGAGGAAAAAACTAACGGATATTATGACATAAAATAACCTAAAAAACAAATTAAAATAATTAATTATATATTTTCTCCGATAATTTAAGGCATATCAGCGATAGAGTAGAGAAAAATAGTTTTACAATTCAGTTCAAGAGAAATATGAAAAATTGAATTCTTGTTTTATATTCTTTTAAAAAAATGTTATCTAAATATGAAATATTTTTTTTATGAAATTAGTATTCACTTAAAGCGATTTTCAGCTTTTAGTTTATACATCTTTTTGTTTTATTCTCTAAACTATTCAAAAAGTTATTTCTCGAGTTTTTTTTTGAATTTAACTCAATCTTTCAGTTCTCTCTCTTGAGTTGACTCTAAGATAAATCTGATTTAAAAGCGCGTAAAGAAATGCATAGAAAGAAATACTATTAAAAAGTCTCAAAACTCTTCACGAACTGAGTTAAGAATACATAAAAGAAACGTCAATACAGTCTATTGGATATCGATATAAATGTGTATATTGTTTATGCATTAGAGAGCAAAGTATCTCATCTATCAAACCATCGATTTTCTATTGACAGAAAAATATATTAGAAATTAAATACATATCTTATAAATAAAATTCATATACAGTATTGCTCATTAGAATACAGAGTGTTATACATGTTCAAAATATCACAAATTTAAACATTCTAGTTTTAGATAATGTTAGCAAATGTTGAAAAAGTGTCAGACTGAATAATACATTCAATTTTAATTCTCAATTTTGCTGTAGCATGATAATTTTTTGTCAAAGAATCAAAAAGAGCTCAAATTATTATACTGAATCGCAAAAATGTTTATTTTTGAAGATATATTTTACGAAATATAGAGTTTGTATATAGTTGAAATTTTAAAAGAATTTACATTAGATGTGGTCAATTCTGAAATATTCGTCTAAAATATAAATAGAACAGAGGTATAGCCAAAATTCCCTCACTGTCTCGATAATTTTGCAAAATAACTTTCTTAACTTTGAGACGAAAGTAAATTTTTAAAATCTTGATTTTAATGTCCCTTTGCATATTTTATATCATGTCCTGTTAGCATATAGAAATATTTATAAAATACCTTGGCTGAATTAGAATATATAATATTAAGAGAGAAACAAATACACATTTCCTTTTGGTGGTATACTATAGATTCAGTGGTATATGAAATACTGTATATTTTTATGTATAGTTGAAAGTTTTAAAATCTATTTAATGCCTAATATTAGTTTCTAATTACTTAATTATTAACATAACATTTGTTGTAAACATAGTTTCTTTTTCATATTAATATATTATTTTCAATATTCTTATATCAAATTCTTTCTATTGACTTCTTTTTTTCTGTTTCATTTCATTTAATAAAAGAAAAAAATTATTGAAATGAAATTCTTGTGCGTCTCCAACACTAAATTGAATATTTTACTCTTGATTTAATCAAATATTTGAGAGATCTATAAACGTTTATAAAGATAGAGACGATTCTTGAGTTCTATTTATAAGAGAAGAGTATAAATGCATTTCGGAATTACTCTCTATTTTTTATTTCTTTTTTATTTTGCTTTTCAAATATATGTAAATTTTATTCACTCACGAGATATTAAATAGACTGCGAAAGAGAGGAGAGGAGGAGAGAGAGAGAGAGAGAATTTTTATCAAATACTTTAGAGAATTTACGATAAAAACAAGTAAAATATGTCTAATTTAATGATTGGATAAAAAGTATCCTGGGCTATTAATGAATTAATTTTAAAAAATATTCATTAAAAATAAAGACATGAATGAAATAAATTTAAATAAATTATTTCCAAACTTTAAACAGACTGTAAATTATTAAATAAATGAATTTTAAATAAATTTAAATACCGAATTGTGGCCACGACTATGCACTTACATTCATATCGAACTCAATTTAAACACATCAGATCTATATTTTCAAACCAATTTATTTGATTATTACTGTACTTTTGAATAAGTTTAAGCAAAAGAAATTCAATACTAAATTGTTTTATAGCCAACACTAATGATATCTGGAGAATATACAGTATATTTGAATGAGAGGTGCATTATATGAACAAATACTCCACTGTTCGACACAACTACTATTCCTAATCGAGTGGCAAAGCTCTGCAAATGTCTCACAATCTCTGTCTTTGTCTTCTCTATTCTCAAAATTTTCCAAAAACTCTCAAAAACAAAGCAAAACTGAAACAAAAAGAAGAAAAACTTTGAATAAAGAGAATATAAAAAATCTATTATTCGCTCCAAAAGATAGATAGAGAATGAAATTGAGAGAAACAAATAAAACTTAAAATTGAAATAAAATCATTTTCAATTGTAGAGACAGAGAGACAGTAGAAGAAGAAATAAATTCCTGATCCAAAAAAACACAAATACAGTACTACTACTGCAATAATATCGCAATCATTCAGATTTGCTGTGATTACTGTACTTTTTATTATTTGTACTGTTCTTTATAGAGCACTCATAGGGAATATTCTCTACTTTCAACCGATATATTACTTGTTCATCAAATTTTTTGGTACAAGAGATTCATTCAATTTTTTTTTATTTTTCTCTTTATTTTTTGTTATATATATATAAATGGTTTTGATTTAATAGTTTGGGATATTTTTCTACTTCTTTATAGTATATTCTCTTTCTTTTATTCTCTCAATATATTCTAGAATTGTTTCCATCAAAAACGATATACCGATTCTATTTGAATATAAGGAGATATCAGATATAATATATTTTTCCTATTATTGTCAGTCCTTTCCCATACAATAGGATGGATAGCAGTAGTAAAAATATAGCCCATATTTATATAACAAAACTTATTATATAACTTTTGATGGGTATATATGCACAGTATTGGATACAACATTACTGGTCTATACAGATATGATATGTGCTCTTCCAAAGCCTAAGCTATGAGAAAAGATGATTATAGGAGATGATGAGAGACATCATATCTCGCATATAATGATTCCGATTCTTCCAAACCTTTACTCATTTTTTCTCTCTCTGTAATATTCTATAGTCTCTTCTCTCTTTCCCCTCTTTCCTTCCTCTCCACTCTGTTTGAATTCATGGATTCTCTATTGATCTTCTGTTAAAACAATGAATTAAATTCATGTTTTGTTGAGGGAATTCATATGCGATATTAGTATAGTTTAGAAGAGAGAATATTCTTGTTTTATAATAATATAGTCATCACTTATTTTTTATTTGATGTCATTTTATTTGATTTAATTTTTTTTAATGTAAAGATTATAATAACGCAAATTCAATATTTATAATAATGTGTAACTATTTATACTATTAATTAAAATATTATTAATGGTTTTGTATTATAAAAATCCTTTTGATATTTTATTGATGTTTAAAATTATTTTTACAACGGTTTGGATTAAATGTTATAATACTATTCAATAATATTCTAATTCCCAATACATTTATAATTTCATATGAGTTGAGAGAAAATTTAATAAATGTTTTTCTTGAATAAAGAGTAAAAATTAAAATTTGCTAATTTATTACATTCATTATGAATATTCAAACGCATTCAAAGTGTCATAAAAACAGTGGAAAATTAATCGAAAACCACATATTATAGAGATTACACTCTTATTACAGATGTATTTTGCAGTTCTAATCCCCAAAAATATAATTAATTTGCAAATAATTTGCGAGAAATACTATATATAAGAGAAGGGAGAGGAGAGGAGTGGGGGAAAGAGAGGGAGAGAATGGGGGCAATGCTGTGAATGATAAACACATATACTGTAAATGCGGAAAATTTTTATACAATACGATGAATTAATTTTATGAAATATGAATTGAAATATAGGAATGAATATATCAAAGGAAAGCTTTATTTTGTCATCCGATTAACACTTAGTTATAGAGAACAGCTTTTTCTTCCTGTCTTATAATTTCTGTTGATTAATACGATTAATTCAATTGCGAAACAACAGAATTCAGAATTCAAATAAATTTTTCATTTTATTTAAATCAAAGCTCTATTATATCAGAATTTTTCTTTTGGGCAATAAATTTCTTATTCAATAAGAAAAAGAAAATTCTTTTGTTAATAAAGTCTTTATTTTTGTCCTAAAAAAATATGAAAGGCGTTGAACACAAC
>JAQFXN010001730.1:0-14398 GCA_034693365.1 Liacarus xylariae
TTCCAGTTTTATACCATCTCTTTATTGTGGAAATACTGTTTTCCCTCTTTTTACTGGTTTATGAATTTCAAGTTTTGAATGATAATCTCATTCGAGAAGAGCACATATACATTGGCATCAATATTTCTTTCCCTCCAGTGGTCCAATGCCAGTGCCTTCAATGCGTTCAATTCCCCCACTTTTATAATCAATATTAAAACTGAGTTATGTATTATATGTATTGCAATAATGGGAATCTCATCTCTTGTTGCTTTAGTAGTCTCAGTCTGTTTCGCATACCAAATACCAAATATTGAATACCAGTCCAGATATTGCATCGAACGGCAACAAACATAACACCGATTATTCACTAGAGCTCTCATACGCCTATTCGAAACGATACACGAAATTGAAAAAAGGCTCAATCCATGCAACTCACGATGTTTTATAAATCCTATAAAGAGAAGCGAACTAAACAAATGTCACGCAAAACATTGCATTAATTTTCTATTGAATCCCATATCAGAATCAATGAGAACTAATTGTTTTCAATATAGTGTTCAATAAATTCTCTATTCATTAATTCTCGATTGCGATCACAGACTATAGAAATGCATAGAATGTATAGAAGTTTTTAATAATTCAAAATCAATTCAATTAGTGCTCTGAGCGATAAACTTGAACTCTATTTCAAATTAATCGAATAAATCATATGAAAACTCAATCCTAAAGAATAGCTAAAAGAAAGGTGTGTTTCGATCAGTTCAGCTATAATACAAGAATACAATAGTTCACTGACTATACAACAATTCATTCGCTTTTTTCTTCTTATTGATGGCATACATATCACTTGTTTTTGTTTGATTTTTATGAAGTTTTTGATTTATTACGCCTTTAGATATTACTAATAAAATGAATTTTTTTTTTATTATTATTCTTCAGTTCAAACACTATTACAAAAACGGTATAATTATTTTACGAATGAAATTACGAATAAGTTTTATATTAATATAAATGCATATATTTATTAATAAAATGATAATATTTAGCAAAAAGATATAATAACTTTAATTTCAATTTAAATCAAACCGATTATAATTCAAGTTAAAAGATTTTGATTAGTTTTTTGTTTCTCTTCAAAATTGGGTCAAACATTGAGTTAAATTGTAGTGAATTTAATAGAATTAATAATAACTAAAAAAGAAAGAAATTTCAAATAAATATTAATGAGTTTATAATTGTTTTAATAGTTTGTTTAAATCAAACAATTTTTAAAATTCAAATTCTCAATATTATTATAATTCTCTTATGGAATAATATTTAATCAGACATTAATTTATACCCACAAAGCATTTGCATTTAAAGGGAAAGAAAATAAGATGAAAACCCATAATCAATAACTTATGAATTCATGTTTTTTTCACTTAAATATTCATTTTTTTCAATTACTCACAAAATTTTTTGGTTTATATAAAAAATAATTTTTTTCTAAAGAAATTGATATAAAAAGAATAAACTTTTAGTTTATTAAAACTGTTTCTTCCTTTTTCTTCCTCTTCTGATAAATCAATAAAATTAAATGAAGTTTGAAAATTGGTTTCACAAAAAATATGTTCTCTAATAATAGAACTAATAATTTGTCTAAAATGAAAGAATTCAATCCAATAAATGATTGTGTGCTTCGGGTGTCGTATAGTTCATGTTTGACGCGTTTTCGTTCATTTCCATTACGATTCAATGATTTTGTGTAAACTTTTTAAAAGGTTTGTGTGATTTGAGGCAAGAGATCAAAGTCGTAAAATGTCGATTCGATTGTCACCAAACGGAAAGTAATAGCTCTGGCATTGCTTTTCTTATGGTCTGTTTGTCTCACAGTTTGTTCCTAACTGTCTGTTCTCTGACCACTGCTGTTAACAGAAAGTTTGTGTTTTATATTTTATTTAATGGCAATACATAGAGAGCACAGATAGAGTAGTCTCTATCACTGTTTCACTGTTCAGATTGTGAGTCAACTAAATTGCGAATCAGAAAGTATTTGTTTGATATATGATTTGCCATCACTTGTCATCGGTCTGGTCTCCCATTCCTTCCCCTCTAATTCCACTCCACTCTAACGTTGTTTTTTTGCCGTTGGAATCAATGTTTGCACTGCAATGGCATCTAATCTGTGAGCTCAACTAAATGTCTTAAGCATTGGGCAGTAGTAGTGATGATAGGACTGTCTTTCTAAGTCTCATCTCTTGTGTTCTCTTTCCGCTACATCAAGTCGTGTGCCTCGTTGTGACTCCGATAGTCATATATGTGCGCCAAACGTAACGTAATTCCTTCAATGGTTTATCATTTACTCGCATAAAATCACATAAAGTACACGTCTTTTTCTTCACTGATTTGGTCTTTCATTCGCAATAACTCATTGGTCCGAACTTTGGACCAAAGCATTGGATGATCGCATCATTGGATTGAATGAGATTGTGTTGTAGTGCTGTCTCATTATGTCTTTTTATACTGACTTACATTCAATTCTATTGCCATTCAAATGAAGAAATAGTAATTGTAGTAACTCTTGAGCTCTTGATTGGTAATAAATTTTAATGCGCTCTAAAAGCAAATGCCATCGAATCTCATGTATTGTAATGAATATAAAAGCAGAGTTGAGTTGTTGGTCAGCCTTACAGATATCAATAGATGTTCACTATTGCATAAAAATCATCAACTGTTCAACGATTCCCCTTTATATCGGCTCACATAACCATAACTGCATGAGTGCTGATATTGATGAGCGAGTCGTTCGAACCAGAGATCTTCAAGACTGGGAACAGACAACAGACAGTAGTCATACCCGAAGACCGGCCCAAGAAAGACATGGCTCGAGATTTATGGCTTGTTTAAAGAGTCCGCTTCACTGAACCAACGATAATATTGCATTAGAGGAACAGACCATTCTCTCTCTCTCTCTCTCTCTCTCTCTCTCTCTCTCTCTCTCTCTCTCTCTCTCTCTCTCTCTCTCTCTCTGCTCTGCTCTGTGCGCTCCCAATGATCACAAACTCATATTATGGTCACTAAAGAGAAAGACTACAAAAAAGAAGATCTGAACGCAATAAACAGAAAATATCTTATATTTCTCTTTTATCACAACAAATGAATGATGAGATTCAACTGAAGAGATATTCTGTGCGAAACATATTTATCAAAAATCATTTTCTAATTATTCATTTGTTATTCGTTTCTATCAATTAATATCTATTTTCTGATTCAAATTTAATTATTTCAATGCAGTCTTGTATTTGAAAGAATAGAAAAATAAAGAAATCAATAAAATAAGGGACAAAATAAGAGTCAAATCCAGTGATTGAGTTTGTGTTCATCTAATTTCTTAAATTCAGTGATCATTTAACAATTTGGGCGAATTTAGACGTTTTGTTCAAATCAAACTAATTTACTGAATGAACAATCTATTAAATATTAAATTAAAATTGATATATAAATCGGTAGACCTATCCCTAGAATGGCGTGTTTTATATGAAAAATCAAATTCAGTATAAGTTTGTAATTTTTTATAATAAAGAAAATGTGGGATCGGTTTTAGATATTGCCAACCAATTTGGCGTTTAAATATTCCACACCTTTCCGGATGAGACATAGTATTCATCATCACTAATATTATATCTATGTTTATGTCTATACTGTCTATACTTTTTGCTTGATTTTTATGAAATATAAGTTTTAGCGAACAAATTGTGAGCAAATTATTCTTAAATAAGCCATTATTACAATCAATAATATCATTTATTTTGATAACATTGAAAAGTTTGTTGTTATGAGAGTATTAATGTTGTTGTGCTCTCACGTAATATCGTTTATAATTTGTTTTCTTTTAGTTTTCTTTAATATTTGTTTTATATACACAAATATATACATATATACACTGGTTGTGGACCTTATGTTTTAATGCAATATATCGTATATTTATATGTAAAAGCGTGGTTCCGGTCCATTTGCACTATCAAGCATTAGATTGTTGAGTGTGCTGACCCTCCTTTAATTCCCATGCTCTCTGTGCTCTCTGTACTCTTTGTGCTCTCTCACTCTGCTCTCTGTGCTCTCTCTTGCTCTTTGGGCTCTTTGGCTCACATCAGCTCCAAAAGTGATTCGTCTCATTGACTATAGACATAACATGTTATGCATTTGTTAAAGTGGGGGACGAGAGGCAAAAAATAGAGAGATTTTGTGGAAGTCATTAACGTTCGCCTTTTGCACAAACCGTTGATTGCATTGGCATCAGAAACAACTATTGAGATAAAGGCAATCGCATTATTATCGCAAAAATTAGGTCTGATTTTAGTTCACTTTCCGTTTTTTGCTTTTGTCGAAAATTGAAAGCATTAATAGTTTTCTATTGTTAGTTATATTCATCACATTTTTTCGAGTCTCACATAATATCTATATTAATATATTAGTAGTTTTGTATTTAATATTAATATCAATGAATAACTTTTGTTAGTTTAACTGTAGAGTAGTTTTAGTTTTGTTAGCTCATGTACTCTAGTGTTCATTCAGTTCGCTCATTAAAAAGTCCAATAGCTTTGAGTCGCAAATAGTTTTTGGGGAAAAAATATCCGATACTAGCAATGGATGAAATGAAAACCTCAGTATTCTTTGCAGTGATTTCCTATGGATGCCCCTATTTCCGGCCTTACCGAGTCATTAGGCATCTGTCCAAAAAGCGAGCTCTTTATTTTAGTTAAGGCGCCCTCAAAAATGTATTTGTAATGAAGAGCAGAACGCAATACACATCGCAAACGAAACTATGAATGTTTGAACTGATTGTTGCGATTAGAGATGCGAATACGCGAATGCATTCTCTAAAAAATACTGTTCGGCTCTGTTCCTACTACTCGGCAGTATATGTTCGGCAGTGTATCAGCACTGGGAGGTTCAATGGTAATTAAGCGCTCAGACCGACCCACCCGACCCACTCGATTAAAGCAGATTCTTTGTTTCACAAAAAGTTATTTGTGATCTCAAATAGAACGCATAAATACATACTCAATGCACTCAATGCCTAATGCCTAGTGCTATGTCTAATACATCATTAGACGAGAACCTATTTTGACGTAACCTAACAGTCAGTTTTGAGTGAACACAACAAACATCACTTGTAAGCAATCTATTTATAGGCGATTACTAATTTGCAAATTGAACTGAACTCTCACAACAATTATATTAACTTTTTCGAAGCACCAGAACAGACACTCACTTCTCTCATAGTCTTAGCATAAAATACTTTTTTTTATGGGAATATCGCCAGAAAGCGAGCGACGAATCAAACATCCTTTAAAATTTAATTATCGCAAAATTTCGATCCATTACTCCATTACTCATTTGCAAATATACTCCAAATGTATTAAAGTTCTTAAAACATTGATATATAGACGAGAGAGAGGGGAGAGATAGAGAGAGGACTCAAAACTAATTATTTTGATTTACTCTTCTAAAGATTCGATAGAGAATATTCTGTGCCATAAATTTCCCATAAATGTCAATCACTTTCTACCGTAAGTCGATTTCTAAACACGATTATAAATCACGATAACATTGAAAGTTTTGACTTATATTTACTCAAACCAAATGAGTTTTGAATGAATTTCATAAATATTTATTTAAACTTATTTATAAACTATTATCAAAATAGGAAAAAATAAATATTTTTATAGAATAGAAATGAGGAATTGAAACACTATTTACTAAAAAACATTTGTGTGGATGTAATTCAAGTGACTATATTTTAATTTTGACTCTAATTTGTTTCGCACTCTTCCACTCCTGCATTGATAGGATGCTCGAAAGATTGTGTCACCACTTTTGAAGAGTTTCCAATCGGAGATCGACAAACTTAGCAGAAGAAGCAAAGCCGCAGAGGCAGCCTTTCTCTACATATATAAGCGCATTATCGACATTGTGGGTGAGTTATGCGAATCCAAATCCTTATACAATGTCTATGTGTGTAGTTATGCATTGCCTATCATTTTTGCCAAAGATAATAGCGCTCGCGAACTAAATTTCCTGAATACGGGTCCACTGAACAGAAACAATAGTGGGATGAGAGACAGGAGCAGAAAGAGAGTGAGGCAGTACTAAAAGTATAAGTGTGTGAGTGAGAGCAAGCATTGATTGTGGAGAGAGTAGTGTTCAGAACATGTAAAAAATGACATATCAATGATGTGATGTATATTCTAATTGTTATGAAGCAAAGGGAGGACAAGAGACAAGAGTCTTAATTATGCGCCAGTTATTCGAAGAGAGGATAGGAGAGGAGGGGAGAGAGAGAGAGAGAGAGAGAGAGAGAGCATTTATTGTAAAAAACAAAAGCGGACTCTTTGACTAGAGCTGAGCTGAATAGTGCCTATCAATGCTATTGAGTAACAGTGCATTGGCTATAGTGTGTTGTCTAGTGTTGGTTAGGTTGGGAACATGTTATCCCAAGCGTGACAGGAAGAAACGCATGCTTTCATTTGCTTATATCCAAACTTGTCTTTCGCACAAGTATTTCATGTTAGCCGAGACTCTCTCTTTCTATTCAATAGAGAAAAATCTTTTTCCAACTCTAATGTTATGCCAATAGTTATAAAAATAGCAAAACAATAACAAATGACTGAATAAATTGTATTGAAATTACTTAAACTTTTAACTCGAATGAGTCCTCTCTTCATAACTTTATTCATATAATAATTATAATCTCAATATATTGTTATACATAAGCTATTGTTTGATATTATTATTCTGTCTCTTCTCTCTCTAAAATTGTTTTCTGGGTTTCATTAATGCATTCATTTTTTTCTTGTTTTGTTATTATGAAGTAATATATGAGATAAAGAGTGAAGTTTTTAAAATCACAAAACTTTTTAATAATATTTCTACAATAGAATTGTGAATAAATCGATTTAATTTTAAAATAACTTTTTTCAATAAGTCATAAAATTTTTGCACAAATGTATATAAGAGTTTAGTAATCATTTCACTGTAAGTCACATTCAATTATTTCAATAAAAGCCAGACTCAGGTTTAGACTCTGATATCGTCTCTCGAGTATAGACTTTAATTTGAAAGCTTCAAGAATTTTATCTCATTTTGACAACTGTAGGAAAGAACAATTATCTGAACAAAAAAAATAATAATATAAGGGATAAAAATATTTGAATGAATGAGTTCACACCAAAACAGTATAAAACTATCTGAAAATTTATTTTTAATAATCACAATAAGTGTTATACAACACTATAACCTTATATAAGCTTACAATCGCATGTCGTGTATTGGATAAACCAAAATCATTACTCAATACCTGTTATCTAATTTAATAGTTTACTAAATCATCGATTAAAAGACCAAAATATTGTTTTTGCCGCTAATAAATTGTTTTGGGAATAACACGAAATCCTATTCTTCTAAACAAAGTATTTTCTTCTATCTTAAGCTGAAAGAAAAAAACTAAATCATTATCTGATTATTCGATTGTGTTTTATATAATATTTTTCATTATTGGAATTTATTTATAAATAATGATTTTTTCTTATTTTCTGATCCCAAACACAAAAATCTGATAAATTTTGTTCCTTTTCTGTGGATTTACTTGATTTTTACAATTTTTCAAACCGTTTTGATTTATTAACTCATTTAAAAATCGTGTGTAGATTATAGTCGTGTTTCTAATTATTTTAGGCATAAATTTTTTTGTTATCGATCAAAGAGTTAGATTAAATCCTTTAAATATTTCTCTGAACTATTTTCTTTAAGACCACATTTCTAAATGTTTTTTATGAGTTCTTTAAGAAAAAGGTTGCAAAAAAAAGTTTTCTTATTTTGAAAAAAAAATTATTTATTTTTATTTAAAAACTGATTCGTTTGAAAATTTAAAGTGTATTTAATGACAAGTTTTTTTTCTACACATGTTTTGACTCATCAAACACGACATAATGAATTTGAAAGATATTTTTCATAAAATTGTTCAAAATTTGGCTCAAAATCTATGAGTTTGTTTCAAACATTTTGTTCATTTGCGCCCACATTATCCACAAAATGATATATTTCTTCTTATATACAGTAAAATTGGATAAAATTGAATTTAAATGTTGTCTCGAAAGCAAATTCTCAAAAATATTTGGTAAAAACAAAATATTCAAAAACTTTTAAATAATCGAAAAGTAAAAAACTTGAGCTAATTATAAGTCGATATAAAGAATTGAAAGTTAAGATTAGTTTTTGATAAAATTCTCGACAAATTTAAAGACTTCGAGAGTCATATTAAATAAAATTTAAAAGAAATCAGACGAAGAAAAAATACGTATAAAATTTTTATTAATTTCTCTTATTTTTCCTTTTCGTCATAAATACAAACATAAATTTAAACAAAAAATAAACGAGATATTTATTCGAATTTATTGGAATATAATTCTGGATTTTGAAGAAAATAAAAATATAAGAAAAAATGAAATACTTATAAAATACTGCATAATATTAAATATCATTTTAAATATTTAATTACACAGCAATAAAAAAGTTGACATTGCTTTTGATGCAAAAAAAATAATAATAAAAGATAATAAAAATAAAAACTAATAAGAAAAATATCAAATTAGGGATTCTTGTGTTCTAAAACAGAATCTCTTTTTTCTACTAAAAAGATATAAGAGATAAAAGTCGAGAGCTCTTAAATTTTTTGTGCGCCGGCAATAAATTTTTGGTTATCAGTCTTTTATATTTTTCAACATTTCGAATAGAGTTAGAAGAGAGAGGGAGAGAGAAGAGAAAAAATTTACGAATAATTTAAAATTTATTGGAAAACATTGATTTAAAGAACTCTTGGATTTTATTTGCTTCAAAAACCTATTTTATATGTTTGGCAACGATTGTAAATTAACTCAATTCATGGCATATTAGAAATGCAATACTAGTACTGAATGTTATGTCGTTTTAAAATTCTCTGAAAAGACATTTATCGTAATTATCGGTCGTATTTATTGATAATGGCTTTGCTCTGTATGTGTGTGTCTTCATTGGTGTCATTCAAAACCCCAGTTATAAGCTTTAAGTATAACTTCTTTTTTTTACTTAAATGTTTTCACATCAGAAACTATTACAATATGTTGTTTTCACATAAATATTTTTAAACCAATACTCAAAACATTTTCAACTGCTTTAAAGTTATATTTTGAATACATTTGATTTAATCAATTTTTAATTTCTCTCTTCCACTCCATCTCTTATATAGTCTGATAATTATCACTCACTCATTCCCCTCCATTCGCATCCTTTCCTCCCATCTCTCTATATATCTGTACTCTTTCTACTCTCCGCTTTCAAAACACACCTTATATTTGATTTAATAAAACTTTTGTATGTTTTGGTTAATATAAATCCAAATCTTACGATTGAATACAATGTGTGACAATCAAGTGATTGATTTATTACAACTGTTAACACAATTAATTTGATCTGATTTTGAAGTGGATTTGATTTTTGTTAAATATAGAAACATCTGATGAAAAGTTTGAATGAAAGCCATAATTGACTTAAATTTGAGTTGAGGTCTATTTAAGATATCAATGATAATGAATCAGAGAATTGTAGTGAATGGTAGTGAGGGGTCACTGCCATTAATATCTAATATGAAATGAAATGCAGTGACAATTGTCACACAATAGGCATAATAGGCATAGAGCCAGTCAGCCGCCAATAATGGAAGCACAGGTGCCCTCGGATATGAGTGTCGTAAGAAGTGATACACACAAAAGAAAATCATTATTTATTATCCCAGCGATGATCCATTCCATATCCAGTCCTCTAATGTTATTGTTATTGCATATCATAGATAAACGCGTTCTGAGTTGTCAAACATTTTTTAACAAAAAAATTGTATAAAAGTTTTTTATATTTGATTCAAAAACATTGAAGCATTCATGAATGGATGTTCGACTGGCTTTAAAGTCTAATGTGGTATATGTGGTATCACTCTATTGCTTATTGAAGACGCACACAGACCTACCATTCCCTATTCAGAATTAGTGATGCGAACCAAGATTTTGAAAGCCGGGGTGTTGTCCACAACCGATAATATTTTTGTCGCCACTTCTTTCCCAATAAAAAAGACAATTTTTAAAAATAATATTCTCTTTTTTACTATATTTTGTATACAAATATTTTTTGAAAAATTCAATGAAATTAATTGTATTTTATTCTTCGATAAGAAATAATTTTATTCAACATTTTATATAAAATTAGTTTGAATTCAAGAATATGTTTGTAAATAAAATTATTATTAACTTTCGAATTCATGTACTAATGAACTGAAATTTATTCTGAAACTGAGTTTTGAATACTTCTCCAATCAATAGTTTTGTTAAAGTTTTATTGAAAGCATAGAAAACTGATTCAAAATCAAGTTCTACTCATATAATGAGAATGAAATAGCGATATAAGCAATGATAAGTTATTAATTTAGTATAAAACATCCTCCTCTTTCCCAAGTAGTCTCCAATTTTTGTGTCTCAGACTTCAAAATTATAACTTCCGTTCCATTGAATAATAATTTGTAGTAAAGATGAAAAGTTTATTGCATAACAACCGTTTGCTTTTGAAGTCTTGCTTTAAATCTACACAAAAACTGATAACTTATGATAAAACCATTTTCTCGATGATAGTCCGGATACTAAACTTTATTAATAGTAGACTTATTAGGCTCTGTTTGGGTGTGGCATTCAGTTTTGCTTCCCTTTTATTAACTTATCAATGAATTATTTTTTTGATTACCTTTTTAAACAGTACTATCAATAATGGTTCGCAAATATAATAAATGCATTTTCAATATTGATTTCTTATTCATTCAATTCTTGCTTCGTTTGGCTTTCAATTCAATTCTTGTCAGTATTTTTATTTTCAATTTTCAAATGAACAATACATTCAATTCAATACAAATAAAATATATGACTTTGTATACAAGTAATTGATTGCTGTTTGATATTATAGAGGATTTTTATTATTGAAATCAATTTGTGGTTTTGTATTATTGCTATCAATTTTAAAACTTTTTGTTGTTCACTGTATGGACTCATATGAAGAGAATCGGAAGTTTAGGTTTTATTTTTCTTATATCGCAATTATTTATTTCATCCGAACTGTCTATTTATGTTTAATATTGTAAATATTTTTTCAATTAACAAAACCGACAAATAATATATTAATTGCAAAAATAAATTTATAGTATCCGGTCGTCGCCCAGAATAGAATTGATTAAATATTCTACTTTTAAAGTATTAAATCAACTCAATTGTGAACTAAATTTTTGGGACATTCTGTTCTGTTCTGAAATTCAAAATTTAATATCAAAAACCTTTTTTTCCAATCCATTAATAGATTAAAAATTTAAGAATTTAGTTGAAAAATAATGAATTTTGATTGAATTTTATAACTCTTAATATTTTATGATTCATTAAAATTCACATTAGTTTACAGAATAGAGGGTAGAGTTTATTAAAAAAGAAGTAAAATTTGATATTTTCAATAAAATACTCTATTTTTGGTAATTCAGATATATTCTGGCGCTCAAGCAAATAGAGTATTGAGAAATCAATAGCTAAAACTCAATTAAGTTTCAAATAAAATTAAAATTCTTTCTCAAATGATTTAATTTCTGAAATTATAAAATTAATAGTTTGCTTACATTTTTGTAAATAATTTTTCTTTGTTTCAATTTTATTCTTGAAATTATCAAGGAATGTATGTTTTAGTTATTTTCTTAAGCTATTTCCAGTGCATTCTCTACATAGACATAGAGGTCGTAATTCTTTTTATTATTTGTTTTTTTTCAATTCAAAGAAAAACTTTTATTCAGATTCTTAATACCCGAGTCTTAATTTCTTATGGAATCTACTCTTCTTTCCTTTTTTTACTTAATTTCAAATCAGAGTATCTTTTTATACTAAACTTTATAAAAACTTTAAGAATAATATTAGTCAAAAAGTTATTTATCAGCGATTTTGAATATTGATGTTGTGGTGTCTTATGATAATAATCATAATAATAAAACTTCAAAATTTATATTTTCTTCTTTTATATGATATACGAAAAGAAAACTTTATATATGTTTTCAATTTAAAGGTTTTTTTTATTTTAAAAAAATCTATTGCATGAAAGACTCGTTTTGAATACTAATATACTTTTTGGCGAATACTAATGAGATTTCTTTTTTGTTTAATATCTGTATTTCACACTATGAATCTTTTATGAATGTCAAATAGATTTTAATGTACAATCAATTTGTACGATCATATACTTGTGCTATATATTAGTTTTTGTTCTGCAAAATATATTAGCAAATGTTTTAATGATCGTCAGAAAAGCCCAAACGCTCACACATAACGCAGATATTTAGTGCAAATTTTCAGGTATTTTACACACAAAAAAATTTTAAATAAAAAATAATATTAAAATAAGAAAAAATTGAACGAAACTATAAGAGAGCTCTTAATAATGTTTGATAGTCGTGATGGATATACACCCCATCGCAAAATGTATTGCATGAATGCCTGTACACCCACTGAATTTATTTATTCATTAATGTTTGGCCATTTCAATCCCTTAATGATTTTCTTTAAAGTGTATGTGCTTTTGTTCGATTGTTCCTGTTATGTGCCCTCTCCTCCACCAAATATATTAGCACACCTTTCCCTCAGTGCAGAAATTGATATCACACAACACTCAAAGTATTATTTTCCGAAGAAATAATATAAAAAATAAGAAAAATCATTAGCAGTAATATTAGGGTTTAGTATACTGTACTCTCTTTTGGCACAAAATGACTATCAAATCATTCTTTCTTTATATTCAAATTCTTAAAACTAATCAATTGCTTATAATATAAAAGAAAAGTTCAATTCTTTTATTTGAAAAAAAGTCTTTTTTGATTCTAATGAAACATAAATTTATTTAAAAGCTATTAAAGTAATAAACGAATTCTATTATTTTCGAAAATGGATTTGAAATATTTGATCATTTGTGGGAATGCATTGTTTGTGATGACAAACCATTCAATACTGGGAAAAATTTAGGCTTAAAACTGGAATTGAGAGAAAACTTTTCTACACAACTACAGTATTATTATAGAAGTTATTATATAATTATATATTTTTATATCATATCTGTAGGTATGGGATGTGTGCAACAGATGCTAATTCAAAGATTAGTTATTTTAGTTTTTAATTAACAGCAATTCATTTTATTAAAATTATAAACTCCAGTACATTAACACATATTATATGATATGACACACATATATATACTGGGAATCCATATATTAATAATTGAATGATAATGCGATACATATTATATAAGAGTTGTCTAACACTTTATGATAGTGTGCTATAAAATATTTAGGTTTTGCATATAATGAGAACTTCATTTCGAATCAAGTGAACAGTACGGTAGCCCTGGTAGCACTTCAGAGAGAAACAGATGCGGACACATCTCTCTCTAATTGCTAATATCGGTCCCAAAACTGATTTTGATGAATGAGAATTCGTGTAATATTTGAGCGAAAGTGAAATATGCGGTAAAGCATAACAATATTTTAATTTAATGCTATATTGAAAGATGCAGTTCTCGTTATCATATGGACAGTGAAGAAGTTAGCGGTAAGAACACAGAACACAGATATGATAGCCATTAGCTGAGTGTAGAGCACATCATCTCTAATGATAATAACAGCGATAATATGCTTCTAATATGCATCACATGAGCGCTATCTCTGCTTTAATTACTTAATTAAATAGTCTGTCAATCAATTCTGGTTTGAATTCGTTTTAGTTTTTAGTTCGGAGTAAACTATAGAGAAAAGAGATCTTAAAACTCAATACAACTGAATGTCTATGAATTGCTTCGAAAAATTGATAGCCATTGGTGTCTATGAGTAGAGAAAATTGTGTCTGAGTTCACACATTATCGAAATGAAAGTAGTGTTTGGCTCTTATATGCTGTAGTGATGTATAAAGCATTGATTCCCAAGAGTGGAGTGAGAGAGTAGAACACTATTGTCAAGAATACTATCACTTGTGTTGGAAAGGCTTGGGTTAAAAAGGAAGACAAAATAAAAAATGGCTCAGAGCTCTTGAATGACCATTAGGTTATGTACTCCACTACCAATCGCTCACAATGTTATGTCTTGTAATGCTTCCCAATAGACTACACCGTTCGGCCAATGCATTATATGGCAGTGGTATCGGTCGGCACTCAATTTAAGCTATTCGCCTGAGTCTAGTAATAACACTCTGTTGAGTCTGTCTGTCATCATAACTAAGTTACCCAAAGAGAACAGCTCTCCAAATGTTTTACTATCATTCACTCTCTCTCTCTCTCTCTCTCTCTCTCT
>JAQFXN010001731.1:0-14395 GCA_034693365.1 Liacarus xylariae
AAGTTAAAGATGAAAAGTGATGATTTATTTTTATAAGATGAAGCTTTATTCAAGTCTATAATCTTATAATATTTTCAAAAATGATGAAATATAGCTCAACTTTACCCCCTTATTTTGTAGAGAAAGGCGGATCATATGCAGCTAATTTTTTCAATTCTAATATGAAATTTCAAGCTGAATCGAATGATCTAAATAATTTTTATCTAGGTCAATTGTAATAAAAATACTACCGTTCTAAGTTTAAAAATATTTTTGCAAAAACGAATGTAACAATTTAAGGTGTTGACAGTGAACTCTCACAATTACTGTATAATATATATTTGCATAACTATCATTTTAATTAATTTTCATGTTCATTTGATTGTATATATAGTTTGATGTATTATTAAATTAAATGTTTATTTTTAAAATTTTATGCGATTTATCTAATAAAATATAGGAGAACAATTTAATTTAATTATGCTTAACATACAGTTAACCAGAATTATTAATTAGCTTGTCGGTAGTTAATTGACCAGAAACGATGCTGCATGATGATTTGCATTTTGGGCCAGATATGTATCGAACAACATATTCAGCTGTCCATTTATTAATCCCTTTACCTGTGCAGCCATGTTGATCCACAGAATAAAAATAAAATTCGAACAGATGATCATCCTTGCACACGCCACCGGTTATCTTTGCAACATCGTAAGCTATTATATTACCTATATAGAATATTTAGAATAAATTTCATTAATTAAATAATTTTAAGTCTTTAATTATTCTTGTCCATAGTGTAAATTGAGAATTAATAATTCTTTTACCATTTAAAAATGCAAGATTTAAAAAGAAATTATCAATAACAAGTGGTTCGTGTGTGCCATTGATGACAGCATCTAGAGTATAGGGTCCAGATACAAAACTTAATCCGTTGCATGTTAAAGGAAATTCAGAAGTTAAACTATGTGATATTGTGTCAATAACAGATGTCTTCGTGCATTTAAACAATTCATTAACCGTTACATTAAGTGTTGCAAAAGGTGTTAGAGCTGTAAAATAATTTTAAAAATTGAATAAAGTTATAATTGCAATTAACTTGTTAAAAATATAAAATATACTAAGTAACACTAAGGACACTAAATATACTAAGGTTAAACGGAGATGTAAATGGTAGTTTGAACAATGATGGATTAAATTGTGTTGATTCGACACATTCCAAACTCAATATAATAGTGCACAAAATTGATGCCAAGATAGAATAATAATGAAACATAATTAAATTTTTAAAATATATGTCCGTATAAAATAATATTTAATTTTCTAAGTTTATTACAATTATTTAATCAAGCTTATATACATTTTGATGTTCAAAATTTAATAATAAATAATAATTGCCAAGGATTAATAATTAATAAAATATAAAACTTTTGAAAACATCTACGTGATATTTTGTTAAAAATTGCATGATTTCCTAACAAAGCAATATCATATTTTTGAAAATAATTAATTATACCGTGATCAACCTGTATCAATATATTGAGACGTTTATCTACTGGCTTTTAACATTCAAATGTCCCTTTAAATAATGATCTGCTGGTTGTTGTTATGTGGTATAGTGAGGCTAATAAAGCAATGAAATGCATAGTCGGTGCTATGTCGGACCCTTCGGTCTTTACCAGACGTATACTACGTATAATAATCAATTAATTAAGATTAACCTATTTACCTGATTTGGTTAAGTTGATTCTACACTGGTCTTCAGACTTTTAGTGATGCTGAGAAACTCCTATTCAGATTTTGTCTTTATTCGACGACTGAATATGCAGGCACTCAGGTCTACGTTGTAAATCGATTAAATAACTCTCTGACTGATTTTAAAGCTTGAAATAACATTTACTTTATATACCAAATATCTGCTTAAGATTAAGAATACATTTAGATAATAGTATAGAATTTACCAGTTTGATTGGATAGTTTCCTTTATCCATCAATAAGGTTTTGAGAAAAAATAGTAACTCTCAAGAGAGCTCGGTAAGTGAGCGTTCTTGTCTAATGTACCTTACCTCATCACATTGTAGAGAAATAATCCACAAGCTCTGAGCGTGCTCAGAGAAATCGGAGAATATTCTAGAAAAATCATGAAAATATCTACACCAGATGCCGTATCACTTATGCTCAATATATCTAGTGATGCTTAACTCTTATACTGAATGCTGTTGTAGCTGTAATATAATATAGGTTCATTTTCTGGATAAATAACACATACTTTAGCATTAGGGTCAACAGTGCACTTGAAGGCATTGGGATATGAACTAATCTATGAGTATTTTGAGTGACAATCCAATCTGCTATGGCCTGTCAATTCTGGTGACCAAGCATTATTGTTAAAGAAAGTAAATTTATATTTACGAATAAAAGTTAACATATAGAAATAATATTGTAAAGTTTATAATTATTAATGTGAATATTCAATTAAAAGATTCACTGATCTAAGAAAACACTATTGTATTTGTTGCTATGATTATGGAGTTGCTATAGACGTTAAGATTAAGTGAGTTATATTGTAACATTTATTATATTTGTAGTCAATATTTAAGACCATAAGGACAATTGATCAATAATCAATCAATTGTGTAACAAATCTATGTATGCCTTAGATTTATATTTCACTATAAACAAATGCTATAGATTGTATTCTATGCTTAAAGCTATGTATCTGCTATATTATATTCGTATGTATTTACTATATATATCTTAGACGGCAGTTATGTAAAGGGATTTTCCTTAAATTGTAAACCGAAAATTTCCTTTCCTGCACGGTCTGGATATCACTACAGAATTGTGTTTTCCAGTTTGCACGCGGCTTTAGCCACACTTGTGGACTTTTAAAGCAATTAAATGCGGATCGAAGAACCTATTAAGCAATAGGCTTAGAGTACAGTGTGTTTGAGACATGCGCGATATAATTCAGTTATAGAACTTCAGGAGAGTGTAGTGAGGCTTATCAGAGATTCTGTTTCTATCTTTCGAGCCGACAGGACGTATCATTCTGTACACTTAGTTTAACATTGAAAACTTAAACTAATTAATTTACACTTGACTTCAAGTCTAAGTACTTGAATTTATGAATGATCAATTCAATTGTTATTAATCAGAGATATTTCTATAAACTCTAAAAATAATAAACGTATAACTTTTAAATTGTGGAAATTATAAAATGAAAATTAATTAACAAAATATGGTTAAAGACAGTGCAGTTCTGGATCAATTGATTGAGACGCATGTGAATATTATTGAGGATAGTAATAATATTGTATGTCTGTGTTGTTATTATACTATAAAAAAACAGAAAGACCTCATGTTTGAAATTACGTTTTTTATTGGAAAGTTAAATTGCATGAGCTATTTGATGTAGGGAAATTTCACACAGTAATTTTTCTTCACCCCATAAAGCAACTTAATACTAATTTTGATTATAACCAACAACCATGAATTTGAAAATTAATCCAGCTTATTTTATTTTTTTATCTGAATATCAAGTTATAATTAAATCTGAATTAATAAATTTAAAAAGTTTTTGTTAGCTTCCAAACTATCTCTTGTTATTTAAAAACACAAGAAGTACTTCTAATGTGCATAATATTATATTTTCTAGTTTTACTCATATCATGAAAAATATGTGAATTACAAGAACATTATATTTATACAAGAGTTACAATAAGAAAATTTACTTGAATAAGAAAATAATTTCAAATTAGTGTATATTATTTTAAATGTCATTATCAATTTATTTTGTAGGGATGAACAATAAGGAAGATATAACCCAAATACCCTTCTGTCTCGAAAATTTTGCAAAACACTCTCTGACTTATTTTTGCACCGCAGGCAAAATTTTTTGTTTTTACTTTACAGCCTCATTTGCATTTTTCACATTTGGAATTTTGTATACCCCTGCCTATTTGAGAAAACTTTAAGGTCTTTGGTCATCACTAATATTATACTTGGCCTCAATACAACTTATTCCAGACACAGTCTGATTAATAGAACTGAACATTAATATTGGTTTCAATTAATTTGATTCAATATTAAAATTTAGGTCTAAAAGAAAAATTTTAATATTAATTTCTAAATCAATAGATTTGATGAGAATTACAAATTGGATTTTGATTGTAATATATTATTATATTTCCTCACATATAAGATGGGGATTTTGTATATTCCATTTACTCAATTTACTCTATGCCATAATTAAGACTTTTTAAAATGGATAAATTGAGGAAACAATTATTGAATCAATATTTTAATTAATATATAAATACTTTACTTTAATAATTACTAAACTTCCTATCAGTTGTCTTATATGATAATCTTGGTATCTTTTAATATGCATTATCTCAATTAAAAGAGGGCAGATAATTTAAAAATACATTTTTTAGCAAGTCTTTTTAAGTGTAATATAACTGAATTATTTATTCATTTTATTAAAATATTTCCGAATAAAAATTCTTTTTCCAAAAATGAAATTTAAAAATGTTTATCGGATTTTGTTTTTAATGTAAAAAGTATTTTCTTAATATCAGTTTATCTATAAAGTGGTTCAAAGAGTGGATTCAGGAAATACATTAACGGAATTTCCTTGAACTGTATGTTGAATATCTATATATAAAAAAGAGTTTCATCCAATCAATCATATTTTTTTTAATGAATTTCCAATTCAAAACTTTATAACTCATTATATTTCAAATCATTATACAATGCGATAAAAGTGATTAGTTTTTTAAGCTTTGATTTCCATTTATTTTAATTCATATATGAATTAAAGCTGTTTTCGTAAAATATGAATAAATTAAATTCAACAAAATCTCTTTACAATTCAAATGACTATTCTTTTTGTCAACTTATTCCTATAATTAAAATGATTACAACTCATATGAATCAATAAAAGCAATTAAAATTAGCGCCTATACTAATAAGTCACGTAATTTTAGGCTAAATTACTTCCATATTCTGTCATATTTTGGGCATTCATTATACAAATAATCTTTTTATTTTGCATAACTATTTAAAAGATATTATTCAAATTTCTTTGACCAAACCCTGTATGAGCATGATATAATTGTCTTAACATACAATGAGTGTTAGATATAATTTATAAACTATCTAGCCCAATTTTCTTGATGTTTTATTTTATAAAAATTTAAAGTAACTTATAGTAGAAAAGTAAATTTGAAGCAAATTAGAATATTATCCACATTTTCACTCCTCGCATAATAGTGCTACAGTATATATCAGAGCCACGCTTGAGGCACAATTCCTGAAAAGTCAGGGGAATAAAAACATTTTTTTTTTGAGCATCGATTCACATAAAATTTCAATTAAATAAGATTAATATTGTTTTATTTTCAGTAAGATCAATAAATTAACAGTATATGTTTAATAGATAAAAATGTTTATTTAATTTTTTAACGCTTAATAATAATATATTATGGGACTATTCACTAAAGATTTGTAACATATTTTTCTGGGAAACAGCATTTTAGATGCCTCAAGCGTGGGTCTGGTATATACCAATTGGATATTTGTATAAAATAAATTAGGTGAAATAAAACAAGTGTTTTTTGTCTTTATATTTGTTATTATTAAGATAATAAGAGCTTATTTAAAAAAAGATAAATTGCTAAAATTAATAAAATATTATTATTTTTTATATTTTAAACACAAATTTCAAAATATATATTTTAAAAAATGGGGTCGAAAACTAATCGGATTTCATATGAGGATTAAAGCTTTTTCAATAAAAAAGGATTCCTAAAATACATCCCCTGATTGAACTCCTAAAATGACTTGGAAAGTATCATGAATTTATTATTAGCGATATCTTAACTTTAACGTGCTTTTCGGCACTCCTGCAATATAACCTCCATATCTCGAAAATTTTGCAACAAAATATACTTGACTGGTGAGTTTAATTTTTAAGCTGAAAACAATTTTTTCTAATTTTTACTTTATTTAGTGTTACATATAATTAAGGCCAAACCAGGCCCATAGTACTGAGCCTTGAGCCTGGGCCTGGTCTAGGCCTATAATGTTTCAACCTGAGCCTGGGCCTCGTTAAATTCTGTGAGCCTCGGCCTGGGCCTGGGGGTCCACAAAACTCTAAGAGCGTGGGCATGGCCTCTGCTCATCTCTAATCATTATATTCCTCATAAAAATACAAAATACGAGCTAGAATTTTGAAAGAATCTAGAAGGTTGCTCTGGCCAAAGCGATTATTATAAATATAGCCAAAACCAATTCCCAACAAATTACAGTAATTCCAATCTCACATTTTAAAACTAGCAAGCTAAATTTAAGTTTAGTTTTCGCAATTAATCATAATTATGCCATTCATTAGGGCTTTAAATATTCAAAAAAAAAACAAATATAAAAATTTTCTAAATCACTCATTCAAACGCTAAAAAACAGAATCAGGTTTTTTTCGAATGAAATTTGTTACGAAATTTTTGATAATATTTTTAGAATGAAAAGGAAATAATCAGTGTGTTTTTTCAGTCTTCAGTCATTTTTCTTATCTTTTGATTATATAATTTGTTTATTTTATTTTTGTCTTTTTAAAAGTTAATTGACTTCATTATAATGTTTTCATTGTATGCCTTATTAATAAAGCATTTGATGCATAAAAATACATAAAAAATGAGGAAAAAAGGAAACTATAAGTCAGTGAAGAATGAGATACATATCCGCTAATTATAAGAGCGACTGATAATAAGGAGCGCACCCTTTGTTTGGCACATAATTAACAGTTAGTATATAAGAGAGGAATTATTGCATCGGAAAAAATGTCATAATTTATTCATTAATTATAACAGAAGGCAAATACTTTTACAAATCAACAAGAAATAATTGCACAAATCTTCCCAACAATTGCTCATATATTCAATCATATTATATAATCGATATATCATAAGTCAGATATCATTCTGTCAATTGTTCTTTTTTAACTATTCTTCAATTCTCTAACTTTTAGACCGAAAATATTCATATCGTATAAAAAAAAATAAAAACTTTTCTTCATTAGTGTTCAGATAATTATCCTCTACTCCTGCAGTAATTATTGGGGAACATCAAGTTTACAGTAGTTACAGAGTATATGTAATTTATGTTATTCTTTCTTTTTATTTAATGATTATTCTTATACCAAATTCAGTAAATCTTTGTTCTTATTTTTTATTTCGATAAAAAAATTTCTCCTTTCTGAATGAGTAATATTTGTTAGGCCACACTGAATTAGCAAGTGGCAAGTTTGTATTTTTTTCTTTGGATTCTTTTGTAATAATTTTTATTCTGTCTGAATGATAGTGCTTTATGAGCATGTTAAATTATATCAACTGGTTTTGTTACTTTGAGTTTTTGTCAATGCAAAATCCAATCTTGCCACTTGCCAATTCAGTGTGGCTCATATTCTTATAATGTTTTCTTTTTGCTTAAGACTAAAAGCCTTTTATGCTATTTATATGACTTATTCAAACAATTCTTTTCACTCATCACTTAAGATATATTATTTTTTCACACTATCTCTATAATAGCCTTTTCAACGTTAAAAACTCATCTCTACTCCACTTCTTGACGTCAGATCTTTGTTCTCTTTCTATTCAAACAAATTCATTTCTTCTTGTCCTCTGATTTTGTGTTTTTTAATTCAATTAAGTCAATGTCATGTTATGGCCGACGACTACTGTCTCGTAGATATAAATACGATTTATTCTTAAGTCTATTTCAGTGATAACCAAATTGTACAAATGGTATAGTTAAAACACCCACTTCTTTATCGAAAATCTCAATACTCCTTCTGATTGTTTGGGTCAAAATTAATATTCTTTGATTATAATGATCCTCAAGTTGATTTTTTTATTTTCTTTCGAAAATTTCACCAATCAATAGAATTTACACAAGATTTATCACAGCCTTTCTATCTATTTCCCCTGACTTGGTCGATCTTGCTTATCTCTGCATTATTTTCAACTCATAGAGAAAATCATAGAGAAATTTATTTCTTGGTCTGAGAAATGTTTTCATTTTCATTATCAAAAGTTTCTATTCATTGCAGTTAACAAAGAATTATATCTTTTTTATTGATTTCTTCAATACATAAATGTTTCAAAAGTTGTTTTTTATTTATAGAATAGAATCCACTAATGATTTATCTAATTATATATCAATTCAAGAGAATTAAATGAATAAATATATGAATCACTTTATCGTTTAGATATTGTAAAAGAGGTCAACATTTCTTGTTATAATGCAGTCATTAATTTCTATTTATTTTGTCCAAATATTTATTTATATAATATTAATATAAATTTTTAAATAACATTTCTAATGAAATATAACATTTAATATCTCTTAAGAGTCAATATTTTCAAAACCTTTTATTTTAGGGTCGGTCTGACAGAACACCCACACCGACGCCCACACGAAGACGTGGATGACCAGGGCAATCGTATTATACCAAGCTAACAGACATGAGGTTTATTTTAAATGAGACTCAATAGTAATTGTAAAAAGAATCAGTTTTCGACTTATTCGACATATCAATTAAAAGGTATTGCATAACAAATAGAAATTGGATATGGAATTCAAAAAGTAATTTGATTTTTGAAATCAGTATTGAATTCTATTTTCAATTCACATTTACGTGGGGGGGGGTATAGCCAAAATACCTGTGGTGAAGAAAAAAAGGACCCACTTTTAAAACTTTAAGATGAGCTAAAAACATTTATTTGATGTCTGATCTTTGGTCCTAATTTGGATTACTAATGCATTATAAATGTTATAAAGACTCCATTAAAACTTAATTTAAAATGACTTCGGAATCGATTAAGAATAAGTGATTTGTATCTTTAATTTCAGCATGTAGAATTTTAGCTTACTTTTTTTTAAAAAGTGGATAAGGCAAATCAGGGTTTCACTTAAATTAATTATACATGTATACTTTTAACCCTATCTATAATAGCTCAGCAGTCAGTTTCCACAAGGCACAAACTAGCTAATTTTATATTGTTTAAAAATCTTTTAAATGAAAAGATTTTATTTCAAAATTTGATATAATTTAATATAATTTTATTTGATATAAAAATTGAATGTTAGAAAATACAAAGCCGTTAATTGAAGACATAATTTTGTCTTTATATCAAATTTCATATCTTATTCGCAAACCATTGAATTTTCATTACTTAATCATTAATTAATTAGAATTGTATTATATTTACACAAATAACAGAAATTATTTCTAAACAAAAATAAGAAATACAGAGATTAAAGCGATTAAGAGTTAATTTAAATTAATGTTTAGAGACAAATGGCTTTTAGTGTCATTCCGAGCGACTAATTTGTGTCCACTATTGTACTAAAGACCTAAAAGGTCTCGGCTTTTAATGTCACGATTGTTGGTATTTATTTGTATTTTTTCGCGTTCTTTGCAAATGCTTTTGGTTAACACAGAATTCTGTAATTTTATATTATTTTTCATGTCTTGTCTATTGTTTTGGACTAACAATGAAGTCATTTTTCGCATTTTGCAGATAAATAGACGCAAATAGAGTTTTATGTATAGAATTTCTTTAAGTTTACGCAAAGACTATAAAAAAGTAGTTTCTCCCCAACGATCTCTCCTATTACTGAATATCCTTAATTAATTGGTGAACAGAATATTTTGCCATCAATTGAATAATTATGTCTTATAAGGAGTAAACAACAAAATTAATAAGAGATACTAAAAACCTTAACTCTAGGGATGGCCACGAATAGGAAAATTAGGTTGTATTCGATCGGAATATTTACATACTTTTGAAATTCAGGAAAGTTATCAGAGTTTATGATAAATTTTGATAAGTCAAGTTTTGATAACATTTAAATATAAATAGTAAAGTAATCAGAGAATAACACAAGAATCAGAGAATATTCTATTAAATTCTCTATCCAAGTCTTTGAGTAATACCATCCTATGGCCATCACTAGACAATTGATATAATATAACTATAGTGTCTCGATTTTATGCTCTTTTCTGCTCTGCTAGGATATTACAATAAATAACGTTGTCAAATATCATTCGTCAGCATTTAACACATACGTAATATCTGCACATTTTATTACGTTATTTATTGTCAAATTCTAGCAAAGCAGAAAAGAGCATAAAATCGAGACAATATAAATATGACTTTAAAAACTCCAGAGTTTTCAGTACTGATAATCTGTTATACTTTATAAGAATTTTTTCAAAATAATAAATTTTACACTAATTTCATAAGAATTGTAGTGATATTCTAGTTTTAGACACTTTCAATAACCTTAGCCATAGGGTGCATATAATTTCAATATTGTTGTGCTTTATTTAATGCATATCTATTTTAATTATAAAACAGAACAGTGCTCTCAATGGTCTCAAATTCTAATTATTTGAATTAATCTCTAAATCAACTGAAGTAAAAAAAATCTATATAAATGTTAATTTTTGTTGAATTTTTAAAATAGATAAGTGATATAAAAAATGCATTCGATGTAAATTTTCATTAGATTCAAGTCCCTTTCGAGTTTATGAATCAAATTTCTAGTATTTTCCCCCATTTCTATATTAGTTATTCGGTCATTCAATCCAAGTCCTTACTAATTGATGAACACATGTAAATCAAATTAAATATAGAAATATTCCTCTTTAGTCTGATTTGATTCGATAAATAAGCTTAAAATTAGAATTTTATTCAATACCTAAATTTTAGATTTAGACAAGTACTTCAAAAAGCTTTGACTACAATTATCATACAATAAGTAATGTATATTTTAAATTAATTCATGTCTTGTCGTTAAACAGAATCGAGAGTTTAGTAAATGTGCTTTCAATAAAGCTTTATATAACTTATAGAGTATATGAGAAATATAATTGTGAATGAAATACTAGTTTTCTAGTAATAAAAATAAAGAAAAAAAATCGAAAATATATTTTTTATGGAATTAAATATTGATTTTCAGTCAAGCGTTTAATGTAATTTTGAATATCAAATGAAATGTTGTTCAGAGAAAATAAAACTATATTTAATCAATGCTTAGATCTGTGAGAAAGTATTGAATTGATTCAGAAGTACACAAATCATAGGCTATTGTTATTACAGAATATTTGGTTGAATTTATTGTAGAATATTTTGGCTGTTATTGGGATTCTTGGGCTCAAATGTTAGGTAATTAAATGAAATCTTTTTTCTTTTCTGTATTTTTATGCGAAATGTTTGAAGAGATGGTTTGTCACACAATCGGCAAAAAAGTTGAAAGAATATATTCTGTAATTCGATTCTTTTGTTCATGGATTTGATTCCCTGTCTGTTCTTCAATCATAGGAAATAAATTTAAGAATTGAAATAATATTTTCTTTCAAACACTATTCAGTCATTATTTGCTGAAAATTCTGGTTTTGTTTCTTAAAAAATATCAATTTTTTCAAGAAAATCATTAAAATAAAGAGTATTTAAAATTATTTGTTCATATTTTGAACTTAGCCTCAGAGCAAAAGTTGTAATTTCTGGGTTATTGTAATCATTAAAGTTTTGTAGAGTTTTCAAATATTTTTATGATTTCAAATGTTATTTAAATTTTTAGGACAACATAATCAATGAAATGGATTCTGAAGTTCATATAACAAGTATTTTATATTCATAGCGAGTAATGGTTTAGGAATTACTTTCAAATGAATGGATTTGTAAAGAATGATTGAAACAAAATTTTTACTTCTAAATAAAGAATCATCAAGCTATTCAATAATATAGGATTATGTGGCCGTTTATTGAGATTAGTGTAAAAGCCGGTATTGTAATCTTACAATAACTCATCTCTTTTACTATTTATTTTGACTACACTTAGCTTTTATAATTATGACCTCCAGAATACCGGAATATTCTGGACTTATTTTTTAAATCTGTGAAATCGGATAAATCTTAAACTACACCCACACATTTATAACTTGATCATATCGGTCTGAGATACTCAAATCCACTTTAGTGAATCCTATACTCAATTCCCATACAAAATAGCATTGATTTTTATAGATCTTAATAGAAAAAGTAGAGTGAATTAAATTATATAATTTTTAAAATTCTATTTTCATATAAACGTATTCTCCCCTTAAATAATATAATAAAATAACTAATATTTTAAAAATTGGAAGAATTTTCAATTTAATTTAAAAAGAACAAAGAATTGTGAATAAGTTTTTTCATCGGATATAAAGAAGTTATAAAAATAATTCCATAAATTTTTAATAAATTCATTGGATATTCGTATATCAACTGTCAGAACGGAAATTATATTTAAAATAAAGTTAGCAAGAGTTGTCATAAACTAAATTAATTATATATTCCAGGAATAATTCTAAAAATTATAAATTACTAACAAGATTATTGTTTGTAGGTTTTGAAAAATCCGGGTTTAATACTAAAATATCAATAATAAATATAATATAATAACTTATACTTTAAGCTTGGTATTTTCAAACTCTGCGAATTTCAACAATCGCGATTATGACTGAATAATATTCAAATTTTATAAATTCTTTTTTCAAAATTTCCAATTCAGCAATCTCAATTTATTACCTATCATTTTGAAATTTTTAAGTTAGTTTTAATTTTAGTTGAATTTTATACAACAGATAATCATATTTTTAGAGTTTATTAATAAAAGATTAAATAAAAGTTTGTTTTTTTAGATAATACGACAAAAACTTTATTTTGAATTTGCATTCAGACAAACAGAATATAAAATGGAATAAAAAATAGAATAAAAAATAGAGTAGAAAATAGTGATTAGAAAAAAGTGAGAAAAGTTTTTCGTTAGAAACTTACGAAATAAATATATAGAGAATAAAGTGTTTAACTTTAGAGAACAGTAAGAAAATCCGTGAATGAATTTGAATCTTACGGACGAAAACTTCAATAATAATGAAAACTAATTCGAAAAGACTTAAACAAAACTTTTTTTTGTGAGAGATTTGTCGGATATCAGTGGCGAAGTGAAACTAATCTGTACTTTAGGTCTGAAATATTTATATATACTCTGACACAGTTATAGCGCGCAGTCAAATGGCACACAAAAATCAAATAATTCTTTCGATTTTTTGGTTGAAAAAAGTTCTTTTTGTAGGGAAAACAGAATATTCTCTATAGTAGTAGTAGTGGATGTCGTTAGCCGTGTATGAGAACCAACGGCGCCCAACAAATATAGTAGAGCTGCGCCGTTACTGTTCGTTAGCCTAATTGGACAGTTTTGTAAAGTTTAGGGCGTTTTCTGGTGGGACGAAAAGGGACGGCATTAATGGTAGAATTAGCGAAAAATAGTTATATCTTAGCGGCGAATATTTGGAGTCAATATTATAACAAATTGTGATTTAATTCTAACCTAAGTTTTATTGTACTTATTATCTATTTTTCTACTTTACTCCTATTGACGCAATCAAACACTTTTATATGTGTTTAGGTTTTTATTATTCATTTGGAGGCAAAATATATGTTTTTTTAGGTTTTATTCTATGAATTCTTGTTCGTATCGGTTAAGTGAAGAGAAGCTTTTTAAATTAATTTATCTCATTTCATAGTGTACTGTATGTGTGCTTTTGCTCAAAACCTACGCTTTCATTCATTTAAAACGCCTTAAAAATTTAAATGAATCATTATAATATCACGTGGTCAGTTGCTTCTATAGGTGCCTGTAGGTACCTAGGTATACAGGTGAAAAGTGCATATTATATTTTCAAAAGAAGAATTTTCAAACTTTTAAAATCATTCACAAAAATATAAAAGGAGGTTTCGGATTAAGGAGTTGAGGGGTTTTATCAATTGCCAATAGATGACATAATTTGACAATAGGAATCATAGTTTTATCTCTTATGGTTTTCGAGTTATGAATTTTTGAAATTTCAAGTTAAGCCAAAATTTGGTCAAAATTGTGATTTTCTCTCATTTATATGATATTTCAATATAAAACA
Source organism: Liacarus xylariae (assembly GCA_034693365.1). Classification (NCBI taxonomy): domain Eukaryota; kingdom Metazoa; phylum Arthropoda; class Arachnida; order Sarcoptiformes; family Liacaridae; genus Liacarus; species Liacarus xylariae. The sequence continues at coordinate 14,006 of JAQFXN010001731.1, forward strand.
ATTAATCAATTTAAGCAAATAAGACATTTATCCTGACTAATTGGCAAACTCTGAAGCTAATGGTAATATTTTCAAGCTCGAATATTGAATGGATATTCTGAGTTTTCACCTTATCTTGAAATCCATTCAAAATTCGAATTTGAAAATATTACCATTAGCTTCAGAGTTTGCCAGTTTGTCAGGATAAATTTCTTATTTGCTTAAATTAGTTAATTGTTTTACAGTCTTCCAGAATTTAAAAAGAACACCATATCCAGCCTTTTCTCAGTTGTCCATATATTGTTAATCAATTAAGTTTTATTTTTCATTAATGTTTTAAATAGAGTATTTAAGGTTTAGTCATTTGATCAGTTTAGGGGCTATTTAGGGACTATTATTTAGGGGCTAAAC
>JAQFXN010001732.1:0-14386 GCA_034693365.1 Liacarus xylariae
TGTCGATAATGTCGATAATGTCGATAATGTCGATAATGTCGATAATGTCGATAATGTCGATAATGTCGATAATGTCGATAATGTCGTGGTTTCTTTTTCAGTGAAAGACCAACTGTAAACGAACTGAATTGGGTGTACTATTATACCAGGGATGGGAGAGGCGACGAAGTCAGGGGATGTATTTGAGGTTTTCGCTAATTTTTGGTCAAAGTTTAGGGGTATCTGTCTATAGACGTAATTTTAGAGATTTTTTCTCATGGGTATTCCGAACCGTACCCATGTATTCCATCCCTGTATTATACTATAAAATATATATTTGCCCCCGTAACGATTCACTCTGTAAAACCTGTACCAAATATTGTGTATTAGCGCTAAAGCTGTCATTTTTGTAGATATGTTAATAAATATGATATTAAGAGAAAATGTTTTCAACCAAAAAACTTCTTATATTGAAGTTTAATGAAAATATCTCAATATCTCGACTCCAATGATAAAATGGTGTGAAGGAAATGTTCACAAAAAGATGGATAAAATATTTTTAAAAAACTAATTTATTAAATTGTAAAGAATCCAATAAAAGCAATCATTTCATACAACGCAACACAAGCGCAATAAATCCGCGCATACAATAGTATCGCATTAGTCAATGTGTCTAAACAGTCAATATATCGATTGTTCAATGTCAAAAACCCTATAACTACAATATAAGTACATTCAGTACCTTTTTAGATATATATTTCTATATGAGCTGTCAATCAAAGTAAATCATAATTTCAATCACAATTTATAAATTGAATAACTCTTTATCTATATTTAGTGTTAATGTCATTTATTCAAATTATTGTTAGTAATATTAATACCTATGAAACCATATATAAACCAATATATTATAATTATGTCTAATATATGTAAAATCATATTTTATATACTTATGAGATGTAATTCAAAATACACGGCTCAGAGGCAGGTCTGAGCCAATTCACTGTACATTTTCAGTTTAAGTCAATAAAAACTATTTATTATTAAATATGTGTTTGTTGACTTTACTCACTCGCTCACTCCATAAACACTGATTCTCCTCCATAAACACTAGGATTTATGCCTATATTTAAATGTGTTGATTGAGCTCTTTATTTCTCCCATTTATCCAAACCCATCCTTAAGATAAAACAATTTAATACTATATTAAAATGTGGTATTTTAAGCACATCTCCAATCCAATACCTATCCTCCCAAAGTCCTATAGGGACAAGATTTGATACTTAAGTCCCAGTACGTCACAGAGTGATGCAGGACACTATAAAATTCCAATGTATAGGTATATTATCAGTGAAAATAATCAAAGCTCTGAAATATATTAAAGCGCCAAATATTTTGGGTTCATTTTCTTTGTTCACTTTCATGTGATTAAAATGTTTATGAATTAATTAATAAATGCAATAAAATTAGAAAAGTTTTCATTAATAACTGATTCGGCGATCAATTCATTGACAAAACTATCAAAACTAAAGACAATTGTATTGAAGTCTAACTCAACTATAAGTGATTTAAGCGTTTATGAATTGATTAATAAATGCAATCAAATTATTAGAATTGTATTTTTAAGACATATTATTTAAGACAAGTTCTTAAATCCAATAAAATATTATTTTTATTATAAATAATAAAACTTTAAATTTATAAAACGTTTCTATTTTTCACTTGCTCTGGTTATATCCAATAAATGTTTATATATTTAATATGACGTCTGACTGTGACGTCTGACTGTGACGTACGAGGACTTGAGTTTCAAATGTTGTCCCTATAGTGCGCAATAAATATTCGCGGTTCAGTTATGCAATCCACCATTTGCATTATCTTATAATTACACACTCCATTTTTGTACTCCCATCAATTACGTACACTAACTTTATAGTTCACCCCAACTTATACAAACCCAAAGTTATTTATGTTCTAATCCATACACCCATTCAATCAACTACGAGAAAGATTTGTTTAGGTCGATATCACAAATTACGTCTAGCTTAAAACCTAGACCGACGAGTCGATCTCACTCTAAGATTCGTCACAAAATAATTTAGAATATATGATGTATTGATGTCAACTCAAATTAATTTTAAAAAACAAATTGATGAAAAATATCGTCTCTTGCATTGGATTTTGGGCACTGACCTGAATATTCCGGCTTTAAAAGCCAGACGTACTTATTTTGAAAATTCATTATTATCTTTTTCATATTTTATTTTCTCGATATTTGTCAGAATATTCATATTTTTTTTATTAAAACAATGATTTCTAAGGTTGATAACGACAAGTGTGGTCAAAGGTTAGAGATAACAATAAAAAAATCAGCTCATGTCGAGTTACCCGCGATTCATTCAGATATCTTAAGACTATAGCTTGTAACTAATAGTTTCTTGATTTAATCCCTCAATTATTTCTTTTAGTAAAATGTAATTAAAATACTAAACTTATTACTGCACACTTCAGCACAGAATAATTGCATTTATGAATACGTTTTTTGATTCATTATTATTGGTTAAAAAACTTATTGTATCCGCATCGATTAAAACCTATCCGATCCAAGGTCTGAGAGCATTTGATTCTATCTATCAAACATGCTGGATCGAATATTGAATACTTCAATCTTTAAAATGTAAAAACTCTCGAAATTGTGGTCTTTGTGTACCAAATTATTGTTTTAGCGCCCTTTATCTCACAAATTAGTCTGTTTTCGAGTTCGAGACTATTTCCAATCGATTCAGCATGTGCGAATTAGTCAGAATCGATGTCTCAAGTGCTAAAATTCATTAATTTAAACCATATATTTTAGCGCCCTCTAGCAAATACATGCCAAGGTTTAGGAAATTTTATAAAGAAATACCATACTCAGGAGGACCTCCTCTATTGATGTGTATAGGTTTCTTGACATTCCACCATTTTTTTAATCATACGCTTATGGCACAACTTTTAGAGGTGTCACTTCAGAACTGTTCAAGTTATGTATCCCAAACCTCAAGGCAAGGCCTGGATTAGATGATAGACTTAGTGTTTTCATTGCATTTAATAAAACTAATTTATTATTCAGGGGTAGCCAGAGGGTATAGCAACAATAATTTGCAAACTTCACCCCCTGACCATTAAAAAAATTAACTTACTTCCCCTTTGAATATTTCATATTATGTTCCCTGAGTTGTGATCAAGATGTTTTAAAAAATTATAATCCCTCTATATCTCCTGTCTCAGCCGACCTTTGCTACCCCTGGTAATATTTCTCTAAATGCAATCGTTTTTTATTTATCTTTCTTAATTTGTGCTAACTTGTGAAATATTTATCTCATTAACTTGTAAGTTCAATTGGATACTGTAGTTATCAAATTAAAATATTTCAAATTGAACTTAAACAAATAAATACTTAATTTATCAATTATTTAATTGACTTTCTAATATTTTACTGTTGATACTGATGTTGAAACCATAATAAAGTAAAAATAATCAATTCTCGAGTTTTCCCGATAATCAGAAACCAACGAACTATACACTAAATTATATCTTCCATTAGTTCCAATGTAATGAATGATAAGATGTTCCTGATAATTGAATAATAGGTTCATTTTGTTAACAAATAACCACATAATCTTCTGAAGAATACTTGAAATTACTATAGAGACAGATAACCAAATAGTGATTTTTAAGAACAAATCAAATTCTCGACAAAACTTATGTCATATGAAAACAATGGATCAAATAAATGTCATTCTTAAGAATTCAGTTTCAATCGCTTTTATTTTAATTTTAAACTTAATAGCTTTTGGAACCGAATGTCCGGTGGCTTTACAGGGAGAGTGTCAGTGCAAGGAATACATCGATGACTCTGTTAGTGGTTTGAGAGTAGAGTGCACTCAAACAACAACTAAGAAGTTATTTAATGACATCGAGTCATTGAAAAAAGCAGACAAAATCATTTTCGGACTACAGGTGCGAAACTCCAATCTAAGAGATTTATATAACCTTCCGTCCGGTCTCTATAATGTCCACGAATTAATTCTGGACAACACAGGCATCGATTTGGAGACCATTAGAGAAAGCAATGAATTATTGAAATTATTAAAGAAATTTCGAGTTTATCGCGAAAACTTCACTGAAGTATTCAATTAAACTAAACTTCTATTAAATGCATAATTTTATTCAATTGTTCTTTAGATTCCCGAAGACTTTTTCCTTGGAATGGATGAACTAAAAAATCTAGCCCTCAATGATATCGGAATCGCTTACATAAGTAAAGACGCGTTCAGTTATTTAGAGGACTCTCTAAAACAATTGGAATTAAGAGAAAATAAATTAAGAAGTTTTCCGATTGCTATACAAGTGTTGTCTCATTTAGAGAATTTAGACTTATTTGGAAATGAGATAAAGACAGTTCCCGACGATTTGACTTTCTATTTACAATCAAGTCTTAAGCGACTCAAACGATTGACTTTGAACTGTAAGTCAATCTGAAATATATGTCACTATTCGTCACTCATTTGTTGTCACAATCTTTTAATAGACATCAACTGCACGTGTGATTTCGGCCAAACGGACTTCGCCACTTGGATTAGATCACATGCTATCAAAGGAGTGACCTGTAAAACCCCGAACCGGCTGTTCGGCAAAGATATTTCGGTGACACCAATTGAGGAATTCTGTCAACACGTGTCGAATAGAAGTTTTGACAACAGTTCAGATCTAATCTCAAACTTTTTATCATTTGTTTTATTAATATTTTGTTTTATCAAAAATTTTTATTAAAAAAATAATTTTTATAAAATTTCTGTAAATAATAGATAAAAATTCAAAGATTCAAAGCCGGAAGTAATTTTCCAGTGCAGGAACCGAATCCAATTTTATACCCCTGTGCTTCACAATGACCCGTTAGAATCACTTCGTCCCCGTCCTGTAGATAAGTACGGGTTTGACCACCTTTTAATGGAATGGGTTTAGTTCTATTCCACGACAATTCTAATAATGAACCAAATGAGCCGGAATCGGGTCCACTAATAGTTCCGGTGCCCAATAAGTCACCCGCATTTATCTAACGAAGCATTTAATTGATTGATTTTAGAAAAAAATTGTAACTATCCTGGATAATCGCTCACTGATTAACAAGTGTTAATAAATTATTATCACAAACATTACATTTTTGATCACAAATAATTGGATTGTGTTTATCCGATAGGCTATTGTAAGAAGATTTAGGATCACTTTTTTTGTCAAAATCTAACCGTTTGTGAGGAGAAAACTATTCTTTTAGTTACAATAATAGAAAAAATCATTGGTATTCAAATTAGACTCCCTAATAATGACAAGAACTGATTCTTGTCCTGTCCTGTCCGATTGTAGTCTTGTCCTGTCCTGTCTTGTTTCTGTTATAGTATAGAAAATATTTTTTTGTCCTGTCCTGTTCCTGTTCTAATATAGAAAATATTTTCCTGTCCTGTTCGGTTCCTGTTTTTTAATTTAAAATATCTTTTTATTCTCTCTTGTCTAGTCTTGTAATGTCTTCTATAGAGTACTAAACATGAATTTAATGCTTGCAAATTATATTCAAGTCATTAAGTGTCTGAAAAAATTGAAATTTTAAAACGTATTAATTATTGATGAAAGTGTTCATTAGATTTTCAAATCCTGTCCTGGTATTTGTGACAAATATATTTTCCGGTCCTGTTCTGTTCTGTTCTAGTATATAAAATATTTTCCTGTCTTGTCCTGTTCCTTTTCAGAAACAACTTTAGGGAGTCTAGTTTGAATCGGTTTTTAAATAAAATTCAATTAAATAATCAATTATTTAAACTAAATCACTATTAAAACAAATCTTTTTATCTTTTATTTCCCGAAAGTATTTTCTCAAAAGTTAAATTTTTGTTTCATTTCTCAAAAAATATATTGATTTTCTACAATAAATTATTCATTTATTTTTTAAAAGTCAAAAATCCATTAGATTTTAACTTATTTATGAGTTCAATAAAACTAAGCCAGGGTACTTTTCCAATTATTTAATTGTTTTTAAAGTTCTTATATATTATTAAACCAAATGAATAAGAAATTAAGAAAAATATATTTTCTTATAATTCTATCGATTGGTCTTTAAATTATTAAAAAATTTATTCAATAGAAAATAAATTCCCTAAAAATATAACCAAAATCTGATAAGAGGTTTGGAATTTTTTTCAACGAAATTAAGTCAAACTCTAATAAATGGATTAGATTTCAATTAAGTTTTGCTCACTCTTTGGTTTAGTCCCAAATCTAATTCATTCATTCAATTGTTATCTTATTATAAATTGAATCAAAAATTCAATTAATGTTTGAAATAATTGCAAATTATTATCAGTCAATCGAAAGCTATTCACTTTAAAAAATACGTTAATTAAATATTTTCATTAATACCTATCTATTAACACACATTCGATGCCTTCATTTGTATTATTAATGCAAATAATTATTAAACAATTAATTTTAAACAATTAAATCAATAAACGAATGCAATTCAATGTAAGAATATATTTCATTGCATAGTGTCGTCTCAAACAACTAATTATTTGCATTTCAGTAATTTTTAATAATTAATTAAACAAATTTCATTCATACCCGTGCGGGGGTTGCATGTGATTGGGAGGGGGCGGACCACCTAATGGGGTCAAAACAAATCAGCGGTCAATTGGTTTTGAATATATGAGTCAATCAATAGAATTGTTTACCGGAATGTTGTAAGGGATGAGGCGAGTGGTGGAGGACGTGGGGAATGGCATTGGGGGGTGGGTTGTAGGGTCCCATTGTCATTGGAGGTCCGTTCTGTTGTATGGGCGCCGAACAGATCATAGGGACGTGATTACCGCTCACTGAACTTTGATGGCCCTAAACATCACAATCGGATATGAGTTGTGAGCAAACAATTGGTTTCACAAATAGATTGTGTCAATCAATCAACACTTACGGGACTGCATGTCGGCGACGGTCCACCCGTTCGGCCCAAAGTGGCGGACACACCAATAGAACCGAAGTTATGATTGGCGACCGGCGTAGAACTCCTACGTCCCCACTGTTCTACGTCCAGGTTAGGGGTCAGACAGAAGACAAGTCGTATTTAACAATATTTGGTTCACTTTTACCAAAATATGATCCAATGTTTGGGCTCTAAAATGAGGAGAAACTGAAAAAATCAATAAAACTTGAATTCATGGATATGTGGAGTGAAGTGAAGACTGTTTTGACTAAAGGCTGCACTAAAGCAGTACTGCATTCAAAGCAGTTTAGCATAACTGTCAGCATCTATACTAACACTAAACAATTGAAATATGGATTTTTTAGACTCAAATGCTTTTAATTTCTTAAAATTCATTTCTAGAAAATATCTTTAAATTAATCAAAAAAAAGCAAAGAACTGCAATTAAGCAATTAGTTGAACACAATTTTTTCACATTATTTCTAAGATTAACAATTAATTGCATTCAAAAACGAATTTTTAGTTCATTTAAAATCCATTTAAGTGGTAATTAAAATTTGTCTTTTATTACAGAAAAATAATGCAAAAAAATTTTGGTTAATAATCAAGAATTTTTGATTTAAAGATTGTATTTTCAATGTATTTTCCCCTTTATTTGTATTTTATTGCTTTAGTTTAATTGAAAATTTTATTTATACAGTATTTGTCTTAATTTTTAAGTCTATGAATCATATATTCAATTAAAACCTAATGGATATAAATGATTGACATTTGATAAGAAAATTGATTCTTGAAAACAAAATTATCATGCTAGAATATTCAATGATTCAGTAATAATCGAAATAAACTTATTTTTACCACAAATGTCCATCATTTCAATGTTAATTTTGAATTTTTAGACTAAAAAATATGAATTTAATTATCTTTTATTTGTTTAATACGACAATCAAAGTTTGAATCAATTTATAACAATTAAATTACTTTTCTTCTAATATTTAATTAATTACTGATTTGTCAATAAAAAGCACATTATCTGCAAAAATAAATGTTTGAATTGACTCAACATTTGATAAATAATTTGTTTTTCAATATTTATTTAAAATATAAAAAATTACTTTCAGAGAAATTCATTTTTTAAAGTAAATATTTATTAATTTCTCTCAATTTTCTTCATTTGCTTGTTGTTTGAGATAAACATTAAATTATATTTATATTAAAGTTTATGTCAATTAAAATATATTCACAAAAAAATACAATTCATTTGTTTTCATCAAATAATTAAATTGAAAATAAAATTAATTTACAATTAATTAAATAGACTTTAAATTTGAATTAAAATTAAATTTCAAATAAAGTTCTGATAATTTTAGACAATTTTATTAATTATTTTAAAATACAATCAAAATAAGTGATAATTTTGTTTATATTTAATAATAACTACGAAATAATAATATAATAATTAACTAATTGTATGTTTAGTTCGTTTACCTGTAAATCGATTTAAATCTAAGGCCGAGAGTTGTGTCGACACTATTGACAAGTGTTTCAGATTTGCCTTAAGTTTTCTCAATATTATTATTATTATTGTATTTCTTCGCGCATTCATTCACTCATTCATTGCTTATCTCATAGACTGGACTAACACTTCAGTAGTTATCAAATCATTAGTTAATAAATTGTTTTTCGAATTAAATAATTATATAAACAAAACATAATGTGTTGTATGAATGCAATGCAAATGGAGTTAAACACAATTATAAGCCGAGTGTTTGAGTCACCAAAAGAGAGTGAGAGAGAGAACACAACGACTGGTCTGAAAACCAGATTTATAAGTTAGCACAGCTTACTATGTGTACGAAATAGTCTAAAGCTAAGGCAGAAAACAACAAGATATCAGAAATTTCTAACGTGAATTTTGTAGCCCTACTATCCATTAGCTTTGGCTATCAATTTTAACCCTTTAAAATATATAGTATTTATTTTAGAGAACTTCAGAGAAATCTTGAAAATGCATTTTAGTTTGAAAATTGTTCATTTTTGGACATTTTTTATTGCATGATGAAACCATTTAAGAATTATCATTTAAAACATGCCGCGTGTGATTCCCAGGTTGTGCTTCAGATTTTCACCAATGCATGTTAATCAATTATAAACAGGTGAATAGCCGCATCATGGCTTGTGATTTTGTTATAAAGGTGCATGCTTTTTATTTTATTTATTATTTATTAATATTTTTACTTAAAATTAATTATATAAAAAAACACTAAAATTATTTGTTATATTGAAAGTATATGTAATATAATATTACATTATAATTCTTAAAAGTAATATTTTATTTAATTAATTTTTAATTGACATATATATGACATTTTATTATTAACATTAAATGTAAAAATTACAGTAGAAACCATTGAGAGCGAAAATATTCTAATTTAGAATATTTTTAACAAATAAACAAGATGATTATTGATACCCTTAGGGCCTTAAAAATATTAAAAAATATTTCCTATTAAGATTTAATTTTGTTAGCAATGGCATTTAAAACACAAAAATTAGGGTTTGTATAATTGGTTTGTACTGCAATTTATATTAAAAACTTGTTATTTATATTAAAAGAATTGACATTTTCAGTCATTTGGAGTGTAACTGATGTTCAATAAAGAACTTATTTTTTATATAAATTTAAAAGAATTTTCACTTTTTTTGAAAAGAGATCTAATTTTTATATTTTAGTGCAGGTATTGGTGGTCAACTGGTCATTATTTGGCTAACAGTTAAAGACTTGGTCTAAACCTTGCCGGACATAACCTATACGCCGCCCCATTTCTAACACTCGCTAACAATTTAAGCAACAACAACAAAATCAAATGTGATTTTTGAATTTATGGCAAAAACACTAGAAAAGTAATTTTTGCAAATTGTTCTTAAAATTCATTAATTTGGTTTCCCTTTATGAGGATTTCATTTATTTCATATTATTTACAATATGGTCCTGATGTTAATAATTTGTCTTACAACTCATTTTTTGCTAATTTCAAAATACGCCAACACGACTTGTTTAAAAGTTGCTAAAATAAAGATGAGATATGTTAAAGGGATAAAAATTATAGCCAACTCTTATGAATAGTAGGGCTACTAAATCCACTTTAGAAATTTCTGGTATCTCTGTTTTCTGTATCAGCTTTAGAATATTTCGTACACTTAGTACAACAGCCAACAGCTCTCAAATGTGAGTCTGAATGCATGGATTGTATGCATGCATTGGCTATACTCTACTCAATACAGTGTAGAGCACTCTTAGAGTATAGACTATTCCAACTTCGGTTGCCTCAGCTCTGCAGCTGCTGTGCCGTCGTATACCAGTCTTTGAACTTCTGGTGAAACAACGACTCATGCATTCAACACAATAGTGTTACAGTAGGGGACAGACAGAGCGTATCATTAGGTAAGGTTAGGTCAGAGCACAGCATCCCATCCTCTCATCGCATACTCTCTTCTATATTAGTCCTCAAATCCACCACTTCTTCATATGTCCTTAAAATTGATAGCCATTTGAAAGTCTAAACCAATAATAATTATTATTTCAAAATTATTCAAAAATCAATGAATGAGTTTAGGATTAATTGATTTATATATCAAAACTCAAAATTTATTTTTTGAATAACTCTTCGTTTTTTGTCCCAATCATCAAAATTAAAGTCGAGTTGGCATTCACTGCAATAAAGAGCTTTACAATCATTGTTTGAATCAACAAATTCTTGAAATTCAAATTAAATTTTGTAGAATTTCTCCCTTTTTTTAATGTCAATAAACCAATCGTTAATTTTATTACAACTTTAAATCAGACTTAAAAGAGTGTGAAATTGATTGGGATATAGGAAAGTGAAGGACAAAAGCATTTATTGAATCTTCACTGTAAAGGCATACATACGGCATAATTTTTGCACTTAAATTTATTTTAGCTAGAGTATTATGATTATTTTATTTTATCCTGTTGAATTGAAAGTTAAATCATTTAGGAAATTTCAGCAAAGTAAGTAGAGTACTTGTTTTTGCTATGGCAATGCCTAGAATTTTAATCAATCAACAAATTATTATGACAGAACATAAGATAAACTGTAGGTGTTATGCCGTATGCCATTTCAGTATAATTAACCAAAACTCCATTTATTGGTTTACAGTAGGACTTATTGCTAAACGAACAATGATTGGCACTAAAGAATCAGAATTTGAATATTTTTACTTACGAATAGTCGACACCAATAAAGTCGGAAAACTATAAAAGACTGAATATAATTATTGGAATATTTGGTCCAACTTTGATGTATGAAAACGTTTAAAAAATTGGTTTCCACTTAGTATATATCACTTTACATTGAATTAAAAAAGATTAAAAAAATTAGAGTCAGAAGTCTAATAAAGTACTGTAACTGATATTATATTATATAATATTAGAATTGAGGCTAAGAATTGGCATTAATAAGATGACCATTATTAAATTGTTAATTTTGTAATAACTGAATGAATATTCTTCTTTTTCACCCGAAAAGAAGTTATAAAATATTAATACTAATTCTACTTTAGATTCTAGTGTTAGAGTATAGGGATATGTATTCAAAAATGTGTACAAAAAATAGTACAAAAACACAAAGTAGAGTGGCCATTTCTAAACAATAGTAAGAATATGTTAAAATTTAACCAAATTCTTTAAAAACCACATTATTTTCTAAAATTTATGTAATATATAGTCAGATTCTGTTGAATTCTTATTAAATTACTGAAATTATATGAAGAGATGTTTAGAATTATCAAATATTGTGATCCACTTCTCTGTCAGACAGGTTTAACAGAAATACACTTTCATATTAGCAAAAATTCTTACCGAAAACACATCGTTACTTTAACATCCCTGTAAAAATCTTTTTGATTTAAAACGTGGCAATTATTTTGATCAGGGGTCCTTAAGGGGTGGGTATAGCAATAATATCCCCTGTCTCGATTTCCTGACTTTTTGAGCAGAAGGTAAATCTTTGTTTTTTTATTTTATGATCATTTTTGCCGTTTTTAGCAAAATTTTCTCAAAACACTCCCCCTTGACCCGGCCGATATTGGTTACTCCTTATCTTGATCTTCTATACACTTTTTTCTGATTTAGACATACCGTAATTGTAAATGACTTTTTTAAAGTTGCTCAAAGTCAATGTCAACTCAAAACAAACAAGGCAAAACAACTCAAAGTCAGAACGGGTATAAGGTACTGATAAGAGATTCAAGGTCATAGGCGGGGAGTATAAGGTGGAATATTTTTCAATCGTTAAATTCTTGCAGAAATTGATTAAAAATGACGTAATTTAACAAAATTTCGACTAATTCTTCAAAAATGTAACAGAATTTGTACAAATTTAGCAAGAATTTGACGATTTTTAAAGAATTTAGACAGAATTTCACACAAATACTGTGTTATTTTTTTCAAAATTTCTATAGGGGCATCTCAAAATAGTTTGTTTTTTCATCACAGGAGGGGGGTGAGTATTTTAATCATTCTTTGGAGACATGGGGTATTTTGGGTAAGCCCCCACTGTCCAACCCTACTCATTACTTACTACTAAGTCATTAGCAGCAGGAATGTTCATCGGTTTTCATAGACAATTTTTTAAGAACTAATACAAAAGAAATGAATTTAGATTTCTTCTTTCCATCACAAACCTAATCAAATCGGAATACAATTCCGAAAGCAATTCTTTAACTCAAATTCATTGAATGTTCGTTAAATGTTTTACAATTTTAAAAATTTGTAAATATTTTATTGGAGACAATGGTTTTTATTCAATTTTTATCAACAAATTGCTCAGAAGCTTGTCTTTCGGATTTATTTCCTAATTATCCGAAATTTCGGAATTATGCCTGAGATTCGGAAATCTCGTAATATAAATGTGGTCTAATTTTAAACCTTTTCTCCTGATCGGTAAATATTTCCGTAATAGCGACATATCTGAGCTACAGGAAAAAAAGTCGTATTTGCGAAATTGTCCAGAAAAAGATTACACAAATAGCATTTCTGTGAAATATAGAAAAATTAAACAGGTTCTTGATATATTTGAAGTACTTTATAATTCGATGCAATCCTTCATATTTTTAGATTTACAAGCGAATTGAGAACATTTTAAAATGAAATTTTGCATGTGTCAAATAATTTTTAATCGAATTTTGAATTAAAGTTGTTTAATAATTATTCGAATTCCTATAAAGTTTTTCAAATAAAATAATTAAGAAAGGTACAGTATACAATTTTATCAAAATAGTTTAAGTAATGCATGTACAAGTATAAATTAGCTTTTTCGTATAAATAATTAAGATAGTTTATGTGTCAAATAATTTATTGAATTGCATTTAATTCATTATTATTGGTATTTTAAGTGAAAGCATTTTGATTGATAGCTCTAAAAATAGGTATAACTTGTTTGGCATTAATCGGTCGTTTGTCAAGCAATTGATTATGAATTATTTTTTCAACGGAGTTTTTACTAATTAATCAATTTAAATTTAAATGCTTACACATATAAATATAGTGTGAAGTTAAATAAGATCAGTTTTGAATAAATCAAAAGTCAAGAATGAAATTTAAAATTATAATGACTTTAAAGTTTAATTTAAATATTAAGAATATCAACATTTATTAGTTTTAATAAAATCTAAAAAACTTTTCATTTATCTATGAACTGAATATTAAAATATTTATTTTAAAATGGACAATTAAAAATTTGGTTAACCAAACTTATTTGGTTATCGAACAAAAAAGTTGGTTCAGTGCTTTTCTAATAGTTTGTTACTTCTCTTCACTATAACTACAATTACATACACATTGTTCTCCTCCCATGAATTCATATGAACTCAAATATTTATTATTAAACTTCTGGTAAATTCTCGTCTATTGACTTCAAATTTATGGATAAAGTTCTTGAAACTGTTTTGAATTTATTTAGAGCTTTCATTTGAGCAAATGATTCACAAAATATTTAAACAAATATATTGCAAAAGTCTTTAGAAGCAAAAGTCGAGTAAAAGTTTTCAGAAGCAAAATAAAAAATAGTCAATAAATTAGTGGTTTTCTTATCAGTAGAGACCAAAAGAGAAAAGACTAGCAATTGGTTCTAAATTATATATTTTGTACAAACAGTTAATCTTTACTTCAAATCTCGGCATCTTTTTTCAGCACTGGTGCTGTACCAGTAATAGGATCCGATCTCTCTTTGTTTGCCATTTTTCTACTAATTTGTCAACTGTTTAGCGATAGATAAGTGTTTATAAATTTTCATAAATGAAATAGTGTTTAAAGTGAATGAAAATCTGTATTTAAGTTAGAAATTTCATTCACAACTTCAAAATTATGATTAAATATAC
>JAQFXN010001733.1:0-14381 GCA_034693365.1 Liacarus xylariae
ATTTGTGACAATTATACGGACTTAATATAAAGGTAGCACACCATGGCTCTTTTTAAATGATAACGGCTGTATGTGTTAGTTGTGAACATCCATTAAAACTTTGATTTTGATCATTAATTAAACAACAATAGGCTATAATACCAACATTTATTTCACTTCAACACTCATTGATAGTGAGTATTAAGAAAAATATTTCAATTCTGTTATAAAATTTTTTTATTCTTCAAAAACTTTTTGTTGTTTTTCTTTTTGTTTTTGTTTTTTTTGTTTTGTTTTTTGATAAATGATTGAAAAAGTTTTTTGAAACATTAATTATTGTTTAGAAAACAATTTTTTAGTTATTTTTAAACTTTTGATTTTGTTGTCAAAATATCTCTTAAAGAATATTCTGTTTTCGATATTCTCATAATAACATTGTATTAAAACAGGAAAACATTTTGTTTAATAATATTTATTTAAAGTCTGAGTCGACTCCTATGACAATAGGAGCTAAAGAAACAATTGTTTTCTTTATTATATATAAATATCAAAAGTTATTCTCTTAATTAAGAACTTCTTAATCAGTTTAAGCGAATTAATTTCCATAATAAGTAAATGAGCAAACATTTGCTGTTACTTCTATAATGAGTCTCTTTTAATGATTGCTTGTTTTCATTTTGTTTTTATTTTATTTAATGAATGCTCGTTATATTTAAAATACTTTTTTTAGATACAAAGTAAGCACAATATATCTAAAATAATTTTTATTTCATTGGAATTGATTTTTAATTAAATGATAACTTTCTGTAATCAAACATTTCTATTAAATCATGATCTTTAATGAATTTGAAGAATAGGAAATTCAGTTAAAAATTTTATAGAATTTAATATTATACTGGGATTAATATCAAAATTTGATGCATAAAGACAAAATAACCTTGTATTCTTGTAATTATATTATTTCTAAAAGAAACTGGCGGAACTTGATTTTGAACTTGCATAATTTAAATATTTACTTTCCCACAATTATTCCGGATATAAAGGCTTTATAAATATATATTTATGTTTTGTCTAAAATTGCAAAGTTTTGCAGAATGATCGTTTTTCATGTCAAATTTCAGATTAAAATTACAATTAAACGGAACAAGATAATTTAATGATCTCTTCACTATCACTGCATTATCACTGAATAGCTTTAAATTGAATAATAAAATGTTTATATAAACATTTATCCTGCAAATATAAATTTAAATATAAGCATTTTGCTATGATAGCTACCTTCTTATTAGTGGCTCATAAATTAGCTTAATTGCTCTAGTTTATTATACTGAAAAGACATTAAGATGGCAATTCCGGCAAAACTTCTAACATTTTGAACTCCTGACAATTTAAAGCTATTTACTTATAGTACATTTTAGTGAAGGGATCATTAGAATATCTCGTTCCATTTATTTGAAATTTAATAAACTGTAAAAATTTTCATTTATTCAAATTGATTTTTCTAAATGTTATAACTTTTTTGTTTTCAATATATCTCAAATATTTTTTTTATGATTATCTCTCATTTTGTCTCCTTATTTCGCAAATAAAATTATATCAGAACCGAAGAATATCTTGTCAAATTCCGTCAAGTTCTTTGTTAAAAATCTAAAATGTCATAAATAAAAAATAAAATAACTTATTAAATTTAAATGAAGGTAGCATTTCCTGCAGAGCAGATAGAGCACAGGCCGTATTTGATAAGAAGCTGAACTTGTGTCAGACAAAGTAATGCAAACTCTATTAGAATCTATAGGTTAGTATAAGTTCACCTGACACAAGTTTCGATTCTTATCAAATACGGTCTGTGGTCTATCAGCTCTGATTTCATACCAAACTCAAATCAATTCTGAGCATGCTAAGTTCAATACATTCAATTATAATTAGTTGAAATGATAAAACAAAACTGAACAGAAGTACCAGATGGCCAAAGTACCAGGACTACAGTAGTTCGTGCTAAATATATTCAGAACAAATTCTCAAAATTGTAAGATAAGCTCAAATTTTACTAAAAAAAAATTAATTATAAAAACAATTAAAACGATTTAATCACATCGACAACAGAATATTAAGAAATTAATACTCGTTTTGTATGTATCGAATGTATTGTATTTATAGAATGTGCACAAGAAAAATGTCGATAACAAACAGAAATTGCGAACAAAATTGCGAAACGAAAGGATCGGAAGATAAATATGGAAAACGAAGACAAGAGTGCAAACAAGTCTATTGGCAAACAATATTACATAACTATTAAATTAAAGCATATCTGAATGCATAACAGTTAGTAAATGGTTGTGCACTATACTTATGCCCAACAATACAATTAGGAAAAAAAATCTTATTTCCATACAGGGTTTTCACTAGAGATAACCAAGAGGGTAGACCTTGATCAACTTTATAATATTGCAATATTCTTACATTTAGATTTCACCAATGTACATAAGACCTGAGCTTTAATAATATAAAAAGGTTTTGGCAAGTTAAATTTTTATCAAATTTAGCACGAGTAATATCATATAATAACAAAAATCATCTTGTTAAAGGTTTTTTTGGGTAGAAATATTTTTATTTTACTTTTTAAATAGAATAGAAATTGTAACTAAACCTATATTTAAACCTCAAACATTCTTATTTACTGCATTTCACCCCTGGGTCTACTAGCTTGATGATTGTATTGCCCCCAATCAGTGCTGAATGTCTGAATGCATAGACTGGAAATGTTTATTAATTGTGTTCCCATTCTATCAGTGTTTGCAACGCCTGAATATATATTTTATAGGATATTATATGCGCCTAAGGAACACACATTCCTGTCCTGTCATTCATCAGGACTTAGGAAATATTGTCAGTGCACTCCATCCATAAGCCTATGGATTAGATGTTTTATGTTGAATGACACGAACCAATTGTTTGCACATTTTGGCTCCATTTCTTGTCATTAATGATGAGTTACAATATTTATTGTCTTTACTATTCAATGTCAAGAGATATGAAAAATAGGAAAAGAAGTTTCTTTGGATTTGTGGTAATTCGGGTCAAACAATCAAAACGAAACGAATCTTTTATTTCGATGATATATGTCATGAATGCATGAATGACTAGAGATTTACGACCAAAGCTAATACACGAGATTAGTTTATATTTATTCCTTTAAGATGAGCTCATATTAACATGCTACATTTACAAGTCACATGTAGCCACATCTGTGTTAGATTTTAGAAACTTTAAATTATGGATTTGGTGGAGAGCGAAGGTAGCTCAGTAGGTTCTCGCCTTACTGTGGCGAAAGGTCGCTGGTTCGCGCCCAGCTATTGGGTCTATTTATTTAGACTTTTTTCAACTAATATCGCTCTCAAGTGTTTTCACTTCACTGCTAGCAATGAGCTCGTCACTTGTTCTAGAAGGAGTGGGACCAAGTACTTCGAGCACTTGACGCAATAGCATTCGAGAGCTACGCCTACACCGAAAGGTACAAAAGGGGTTCATGAAAATGAATAAATAAATAAATTATGGATTCAGATATAATTGTTTCATCGAATCAATTTAACATACATTTATGTCATTTTTAATTTGAGCTCACATAAGAAGTAGTATTTCCAAATCAGTTTTAGAAATATTGCTTTCTAATTGCTTTAAAGGCTGAACTTCCTGTCTTTACTTGTGTTTTGCTTTTGCATATAATTTTCATATAAGTTCATGAGATTCATCAATGAAATAGTATACAAATGAACAGCATTAAAGTTGATAGTAAAATATGTATATTCATTGATGAATCAAATAGCATGAAAGCAATATTTCTAAAACTAATTTGGAAATACTAATTCTTATATAAAATTTCAAGTCTAATACAATAAAAAAAAAAGATTATTAAAAAGTAAATTATTTTCTAAATTTAATTACTGTAATAAAAACACTTACTAATGAGTGAATTAATTTAAAATTACGTGTGCTTTACTGTCTCATAGATTTTTGAGAAATAAGATATTTCATCAGATTTTTACGAAAAAAAAGAATACGAAAAATATTACCAAAAAAAAGATGATATTAGTTAAAATACAATTCTCTTTGTACAGTATAAATATACTAATCATTGATGTAACCGCTCCCATTTTGAAAAAGTGGCAGGTTTCCGTATAGTTTGGAACTTGTCTTAAACTATTCAAGAAATAATAAATCAGCAATAATAAATATTTTGTCAAATTCTATAAATTGTTTGTGAAATTAGCAACAACAAATGCAGAACGCAATGTTCATCCCAGAATCGACCTGTACCAGTCAGAAGCATTAGACTTTGGGTTAAAAATGTTATGAAATTCTGTTCAATACATGTTAGATTTTCAATCATATTCTGCCTATAGTGTAATATAATATTAAAAATTAAAAAGAATTCTTATTATTACTTGAATTCTACATTATATTCCGTAATTTAATATTTTGATCTCCGATTGTTTGTTATCGAACCATCCAATTCGCGAAATAGTGTACATATTTTCCAAATGCCATAAACTAGTTTAGGCAAAAAAAAATTCTCTAAAAACATCTCAAAACTCAAGTTAAATATCTTCAGAACAAACAAACAAAAAAGAAAAGCAGATTTTATTTCCCGATTAGTCAATAAAAGTGAATAAAAAATTCAGTCCAAACAAACAAAAAATTCATAATAAAGTTAGTATACATTCAATTGACGTAATACAAGCTCTTTATAGCCCAATGAATGGAGTAGTAGTGCTCAAACATTAATTTTTTCTCCCGAAGAATATTTCTTTTTGTGCAAAGTTCAGCATTTTGTTGCACTTTATATTAGAAAAATATAACAGAAATTTTTGCGTCTATTTGGCACTAAATAAACCGAATAAAGAACTTTTTTTTATACAGTATTATAGAATATAATATATTATTAGAGGAGAATATGCCTGAAAAACAACGAATGGATCTATATATTAAAGATTATTGTTTTTGTTAAATGGATTTTATGGATACTATGCGTGCATTAGTGAGAAGATTGCTTTGGATTTAATGTGTAAATCAATTCAAGTGTTTTTTGGGTATATTTTTTTGGTAGGAATAGACAAGAGATGAATCTGCAAAAAAAATAATCTAGATTCTGATATTACTAATCTGTTATTTTAGATATTTTATTTTGGATATATTTTTGAATGAATGTTGATATTTGTCCAGTCGAAAAATATCATCAAAATCATATTGTTCTGATAAATTTTTGAATTTTTCTAATCAGTGGTAGCTAAGGTCGGTCGAGTTAGCAGGCTATTTAGACTATACCTCTCTTGACTACTCTTGTTTTTAATACTGCTATAAATATGAGCATTATATTTTTAATTTTGCTAATTTAGCTAGATTGCGGAATAGTTTAGCATGTAAACTGGCTGAAATATTATTGTCACCGAGATCCATTATCACCAGCCTATGTATATTAGAATATTAATATGTGTCAAATCTATCTTGATTATTTCTAGGCTCTAGATTCTAGAGTTTAAAGATCATAAGAATCGAAAATCATGTCTTGACATTAAATCAATAATTTTTATTCTGTCATATCTATGCTTTGCTGATAAAGATTCAATATTTTCTTTCCTGTTCTTCTTTTTTTATAATCTTTTTTTCTGTTTAATATTTATTACCCGACTATTTATAGCTGAAATAAAAATATTTATATGAAAAGCACTATTATTTTCCTTTTTTTCTCTTAAGTTTGAGTAAAGTTTTCAGATTTCTCTCACAAGTAATGGATATAATCTAAAACAAACACAAACATAAAATATAAAAGAGATTGAACTGTATTACTAATGGCCAAGAGGATCTTCAAAAGCACGTTCTGCAATTGCTAAAATCTCTTGAACAATTTAAACTGGAAGGTTTTAGAATTTATTGTATAATTTCAAATAAATATAATGGAAATTTAATTAAAATTTTCTCAGATTAAATTTACCAGCGCATAGTTTTTTTGACGTAACTTGATCATCCTAGAAATTATAGAAACTATATTTGATATTTGGTGCGAAATTTCTGTATTATTTTAATAAATAAATTATTAAAACTACTAAAGAATAATAGATTAAAGACTTAAAGAGATTTAACTAACAATATCTGTTGATTCAATAGTTTTAAATCCTTTAAATAAATTTATAAGATTTGTCCTGAATTTTAATCAAATATATTGCTGAAAAAATTCTTTGAATCCAAACAATTCTGTTCCTATTTTAATATCATATTAATAATATGTATTATATATTTAATTTTATTTCTGTTAACATTTTATTTTGTTTATTTTATCGAGTCTTAAAAGTACATCAAATTTAGATTATATTCTCGTGAATTCATATCAAAATTCTTAAACATAGATAATATTTTTTATAAAAGAATATAATCAATGTGAGAAATTTTTCATTATTTCCAAATGAGATTCAAAATGTTTCTATTTTTCTTATTTTCCTTAATTCCTTCAAAAAATTTAGTCTTTTTTATTTTCTAAATAAAAAGTTCTTTATTTTTATTTTTTTCTTTTATTTCATCTGAAATTCTCTCACTTATAGTACAGTTGAGAATATCACAAATGTCCTGCACGTGACTGAATGAATGTTTTGAATGAATAAGTTTATTTTACAATTTAAGTTTTGAATATTTTATATTAAACAAGGTTATAATTTCATTTCGATATAACCAATGTATCCACAATGAAGATAAATTCTACCCGATTCCGTCTTTGCATTTCTTATTTTTCAAAAATATTTCACCCTGCTGCGATTTTGAATCGGGGTCTCAAAGCTCGGTGGAGTCAAAGGATTTAGAAAGGATACTTTTTGAAAATTTTCACATGTCAGTGTATATACCAAACCATAAAATATGAAAAATGAAAAGAAGGAGTATGGTAAAAATAAAATATCTTTGTCTGCTACGCAAAAAGTCATGGATAGGTATTTTGCAAGATCTCAAATTGAGGGCGTATTTAGACCATAACGAGGAAATCCTTTGATGATCTCTGCAAAATAGGATCAATTAAAATTTATATTCAATTAATCAAATTATATTCACAAGGTGTATAGTGTATAGCAGGGGAGGCCAAAGGGGGTATAGCCTAAATACTCCCTGAGTTTGATATTTTGCAAAATACCCCACCTGACTTCTTGCTTGAAGGCGAAAAATTTTGGTTTTTACTTTTACTCCACTTTACTCTGATTCTCATATATATTGAGACTATGTTTGAATGCTTTCAATTCTATTCATATAAAAATTAATTTTATTAATTTCATAAATATTAATAATACAGAGTTTAATAGTGAGTATAACTTCCATAGTAGAATAGAGCGCGAATAGCTGCAGCCTGTGATTGGACTAGAGAATCGTGACATCACGCCTACTTCAACACATTAGTGGCGCTAGATTTGAGTCTTCATAACTACCAGTACATTATTATTATCAACTGATCCAATTATCATGTAATGGTAAAAATGTCTTAAGTTCACCGCCAATTGATCCCATTATCATCTAATGGTCAAACTGTCTTAAGATTACCACCAATTGATCCCATTATCATCTAATGGTCAAAATGTCTTAAGATCACCATCAACTGATCCAATTATCACCTAATGGTCAAAATGTCTTAAGATCACCATTAACTGATCCCATTATAATCTAATGGTCAAAATGTCTTAAGCTCACCACCAACTGATCCCATTATCATCTAATGGTACAAATGTCTTAAGATCACCAATTGATCCCATTATCACATAATGATAAAAATGTCTTAAGATCACAATCAAATGATCCAATTACGGGCATAAACTGTTCAATACATATAAAATTGGAATCAAAACAAATAAAATGGCTGTACAATGCATTAAATGTAAACAAAGCATTTCTCAATATTGCGCAATCATCAAAATTATATCCATAATTAACAAAAATCATTAATTACTCGCTGGTATTTAATTAGATCAAAATTTTAAACATAAAATCTAATTAGATAAATTAGAATCTTTAATTAAATATGATTTAATTTAATTTATTTTATAGTTAGCATGCTACAGTTACTGAATTTAAGTTTTAAGAACAATAATTCACCATATTACACCCCAGGCCTAGTTCTCATATAGAGCTATTGTAATACTGCTCGGCTATAGTGAAGTCATTATTCAGGTAATACCTTTACTCTAGTATTTACTCCTTCCTTAAACTATGTACAAGACATACAAGCCTTTGGAGGGGAAATATATTTATATATCCCCTTATTTTACCCCCTTCTTAGGCTATGTACAAGACATACAAGCCTTTGGAGGGGAAATATTTTTATATATCCCCTTATTTTACCCCTTCTTAGGCTATGTACAAGACATTCAATCCTTTGGAGAGGAAATCTATTTATATACCCTCCTTATTTTACTCTCTTCTTAAGCTATGTACAAGATATACAAGCCTCTGAATGGAAATTATTTTAAAATCTCAATTCCTCCCCCTCATAGGCTATGAACGAGACATAAAAGTGTCTAAATTAAAGTTATTATAAATGCCCCTTCTTAGTTTACATCATACTTAAAAAAAATCATAAAATATATTAAGCCTTTAAGCAAAATTTTTATTATAAAAGCAATAATTTTTTATATTTTCAATAGACAATTTTATTACTTTGAATTAGCGATTCAAAAATGTTTAAACGTTATTGTGAGTCACAGGAAATAGACTCAAAAAGAACTAAACTGTCTAGTATGTTATATTTATATTCATGTTACTTTTTATTATTATAAACCACTATTTAATTTAAAAGAGGCAGAAGTGTGTCCGCAGGAAGATTATCATTTGGATAATTGTGAGTTAGCGGAAGTTTGTGCGCCAGAAGACATAGAATTGAGTGAATCAATGGACAGCAA
This sequence comes from Liacarus xylariae, assembly GCA_034693365.1. NCBI lineage: Eukaryota > Metazoa > Arthropoda > Arachnida > Sarcoptiformes > Liacaridae > Liacarus > Liacarus xylariae. The sequence goes on from JAQFXN010001733.1 coordinate 8,904, forward strand.
TGAAGTTCAAGAAATAGACGGTAAATAATATAATGTAAAAATCACATTATATTTTAATTTATAATTATTTGCAGACGATTTCTATAAGGCAAACGGTTTTTACAGTCTACCGGAAGTTGAATCTGAAAAGCTGACGGCTGTTCAATCAGAAACAGATGGACTATTAGAAATGTCAGACCGTGTACAATACGGTGGACAGAGAGAGACACCAGCTGGTAAAAATGTAAATATATAATTATAAATATTCGATATTTTAGACTTTCCTGAATTGGGATACGATGTACTAAACTAGTCAACACGTATATCCTCTAAATTTGGGAGGACTGAATATACAAAAAACCATCGGTATAAAGTATAATTTCGCTTTATTAAAAAGTAAAGTGGATTTATATGAAGTCCAAGAAGCAGTCCATGACTTTCATGATAGCCTTGTGACAAAGTATTTCATTGAAGGCGAACATAATCCTAAGGATATGTATTCTGTGGCCATTAAGAATTGGTTTCGAGGACCCGATCCAGATCACAAACATTATAATATATTTATCGGAATTTATTACATATATTTTACTAAAATATTTTAATATAATTAAATTTATATCTTTAAAGATTCAAAACCGATAATTCAATTTAACCGCAAAGAGTTTTTAGGGCAGCTCAATAGAGTTTCTCATTCAAATGAAATTCTATTTTTAAATGAGCTCTTCGATATTGGTGTCTCTGTTACCCGCAATATCTCTAGAAGTGGTCGAAGTGGGAGGTATCATAAAGCACCTTTTGATCGGAAACAGGAATCCAAAAATCGTAAATGCGTGATATCAATCGAAAACGATGGTAAGTCAAAACTATTATTAATTGATTTAAATTATAATCACTTCAATATTTATAGACAATAGTTGTGGTTATAGAGCTATTTATGTCGGTTTGCAATATGATAAACTGAAAATTGCAACTATAGACTTGAACGATCCTAAAAATAAGGATATAAAGACTAAATGGTTAGAGGCGAAAAAAGATAAATCTATTAGAAATTCTACTCGTCAAGACGAAGAAACAAGAAAGATGTGCGAAGATATGGGTTTGGATTTCGATATCCCATTAGAAGCCAAAGATTTCGATAAAATGCAAGAGTCGCGGATCTCTATAATTGGGGCTTACAATTGGTCATTGTTTCAGCACAAAACACAAATCAAGTTCTTTATTATGAGCAGGGACATTATATAGACTAACTCTGCTTTGAATACTATGAATATACTGGTGAAGGTCATTTCAATTTCGTAAAAGATCTTAAGACTTATGTCAAACAAGCCAATTATTGTAAATGGTGCTTTACAACACATAAAACTCTCAATCATAAATGTAATTACGCTTGTAAAAGATGCAATCTAAGACCTGCTTGTGCTGTTGGAGAGCTTGTACTTTGTGAAATTTGTAAATGTACATTTAATAATGCCAAGTGTTATGACAATCACCAAGCAGTTTATTGCAATAACGAAATAATCCCTGAAATCAAATTTTGTTCAACGTGTGATGTGAGGTACAAAAACAATCCGAAAAAACCTCACGAATGTGATTAATTTTATTGCACTAAATGCAGTTCAAACTATGAAGTGCAGCCACATTACTGTTTTATTAAAAAGCCAAAATCGACGAGATTAGAATCCGAAGACGCAAAAAAAATTATTGTGTGCTATGATATTGAATCAATTCAATTATGAGATCCGGACTTCAATAGCTATGAACACTTTCCCAACCTTCTCGTCGCCGGTAAGTATTTGATAACTTAAAATAATATGCACGAATATTAAAACATTTGCTTTCTATTACAGAGGTCGCCTGCAAAGACTGTTGGGACTATCACTAAAACAAGAAATGTGTTGAGGAATGCTCCACATGTGGTATCAATAATCTGACATTTTATGGGACTGACTGTATTGAAAGGTTTACTGAAGTCTTATACAAAAACATAGCACCCAGAGCCACAAAACTCAAGACTATGGTTCACGTGTTCGCACATAATGCCCGCGATTATGACGGACATTTCATAATGCAGGATATATTTATTAGAAAATTAGTTGATGTGGATATAATGATGTCCAGATTAAAAGTTTTGAAAACAGATGTCGGGAATGTGCGTTATTTGGACTCACTGAGTTTCTTTCAGCAGCCGTTATCACAATTGCCAAAGTCATTCGGATTTGAAAAAGAAGGATTCTTATCTAATTTGTTTATTAAAAACCATCCTAATAGGTTAGGTAAAGCAGATTTGATTCTTTTTACAGTACAAGTAACAATAATTTTGATTGTCGTTTGTACTAGCCTTTTCAATTTATCATTTGGTTATGGTAATCAAAGTCTCTGGACAGTTGTATTGACCAGTTCTTTAGGTTATGTAATTCCAAACCCTAAGATACGTATTGATGATGTTATGAAAGATAAAGTTATGAAAGAAGTGGAATTACATGAGATTAACTAAAAATGAGTTGTCTGATTGTATAAATTATTTTATTAATTATAGTGCTCTTAATTCTATTTATGGCAGAATTCTATATTGATTTTTATTTTTGGCCACAAAAACCTGATTATTTTCTGTGCCCATACCCATTCTAATTGTTAATATGAGTGAATATTTCACTTTGGATAGCAATGTGCTGTTTTTCCCTAGTTTCGGGCGTAATACTATAGCCGAGTTTCGCATAAGACTCAGTAAAACTGTTTCATTAGAAGGTGATTGGGTTGTAGGTTTGTCTGAGATTACGTATACAAAGAGTTGGTATAATGTCTTTAAACCACATAAAGTTATGTTATTTGATGAAATGGGGAAAATTTGTGGACCATCTACTGATAAAAACACAGAATTAATGGCTGAGTTTAATATAGAAGCTGATTTTTACGAGATGTCTATTAAATTAATTTCAGAAATTAATAGAATTTTAGGACAAGTAACAACAATTAAACCACCAAAGTTAGAATACAATGAATTAAATAATTGTGTTAAAATAATTGCGGGTAAAATCGATGATTAAATTAAAGTATTTCCTTATTTGTGGACTGAAATTGAGAATATTTTAATGCTAATGAATAGAAATCAGTTAATTGATATATATAGTGTACAACAAGATAGTGGTATAGCAGAGTTTATATTTCGAGGTCAAGACATTTACAGAAACGATATATTTCCAGCCTTTCACCAAGTAGAGATATCTGGTGGTGTGCATTCACTCTTTCTCTATAGTGATATAGTATACCCTACGCTCATTGGTGATACATGTGCTCCAATTATGAGAGTTGTAAAAGTACCACGTAAATATAAATTTGGTGATACTGTTCACATAAATTACGATTTACCTCATTATAGAACTGTTAGATTGAATAATTGTGAAACCATAGAAATATCTATAAAAGATGCCACAGGACTTCTGGTACCTTTAAAATTTGGAAGCGGCTCATTAACATTACATTTTAAAAAGCTATAAAAGTACTGAATGCATCATAAAATAAATAAAAATAGAAAACATTTGGGAAGACTATTATTTAAAACATGTCGGATCAGGAAATGCGGGTTATTCTGGTCATCGATACCAGAACGGTAATGGTTTTTGGGGTACAATACTAAAGACCTTAAGACATGCACTAAAGTATATTAATAGACCACTGCTTAAAGCAGCTTCTAATATCACAAGAGATATGTCAAATGGGAGTGATTTCAGATCTTCTGCTTCTAAACATTTGATAGAAAGTGGTCAAAATTTATTAAGTGACGGAATTGAAAAATTAGTTAAGAAACAGAAAGGCAGCGGTAAAAAAAGATTTTAGAGAAAAAAGAAAGTTAAAAAACCAGCAAATAAGAAGAAAAATCTATATAAGAAGCGTAGACCTAAGAAAAAGATAGTTAAGGGATACTTATAAAATGCAGGAAAACCATCGAATGCCTCGTTATACTTCACTGACCGAACTGGATTTGTTTTGTACACCGCCCAAGCAGATTCATATTGATAGCGATGTACAGATAGAACATCGCCCAATAAGTACAATTACAGATAATTTGTCCCCCATTAGTTTCGAAATTCATTCATCAATCGATGAGTACATAAATATTGGCAAAAGTGAACTTTATTTATGTATTTAGAGTCAATTTGTCTAAGACAAATATGGCAACTGATCCTAAGATTATTGCGGATGATTGGGAAACAGTTTCTCCAGTAAATTACGTGATGAATAGTATGTTTAAACAGGTTACTGTAGCCATTGGTCCAACAACTATTACGACATCATCAGTAAATTATGCTTATGTAGCCTATATGAATGCACTTATCAATTACTCATCAGCTGCAAAAAACTCTCATTTGCTGTCATCTTTTTGGCATAGAGATAGATTAATAAAATACATGAAGTGAGAAGTGCAAGAATAAGACATACAGGTAATAATTTAGCAGAATGGTGTGAACTAGAGATGTACGGCAGTTTACATTTAGATTTATATTCACAAATGAAATCTTTGTTGGGCGGTATCACACTTAAGATTACTCTCTATCCAAATGATCCGAAGTTTTATCTTATGTATGATAAACTTCTTGTACCTCAGGTAGAGTTCAGAGATGTGAGAGTATATACTCATAGATCTAAAATTGCACAACAGGTGATTACTGTTCATAATAAGGCACAGGAAAAGCAAAATGCTCTCTATTTCATAAATAGAAAGGAAATGAAAACTTTCATTATTCAAAAAGGTACAATTGATGGCTATTGAAATAATGTAGAGAATGGTATTTTACCGCGAAGAGTATATATGGGGTTAGTGAGTAATGAGGCCTTCAATGGTAGCGGCGAATTGAATCCTTTTTACTTTAAGAATTATAGTCTGAGAACCATTGCCTGTTTAATTGACGGCCGTCAGTACCCTCAAAGACCTTATGCTCCAGACTTTAATGCAAAGAAATATATAAGAGAGTATTTTGGCCTTTTTAAAGCGGCTAATCTGTTGAAATATAACCCAAATCTCGATATAACAAGGGATGGATTCACTGATGGGTTTACTCTGTTTGGCTTTAACTTTGCGCCTGATTTAGCTGATGAATGTAATAAAATGGGTTATTTATCTGAATTAAGTAACGGAAATTTGAGAATTGAATTTAAATTTAATCATCCTTTGATTGAGACTGTAAGTGCCATAGTTTTCTGTGAATACGATAATATTATTAAAATATCTGGCGATAGAATAGTTATAAAAGACTTTCATTAATGAATACTTTGGAAGTCTCTGATTATTTCATATCACCAAGATATAGAGGAGCTCATGCAAGAAATCGATTACCTTATAAGATTCCTTTATTTACGGGTGTTGTGATAAACACCGATAAGGCAGATATTCCAGGAATGCATTGGGTGGCAGTATATCACGATTTTGATGGGATAGTCGAGTATTTTGATTCATTTGGAAATCTGCCTCTACATAAAGAAATTATTAATTTTTTATACCGC